>JBBMEG010010077.1:0-32581 GCA_037832605.1 Cyclanthera cordifolia
TTGAGAAACTTGGGATGTTTTAGAAATTAATATCTCTGTCTGTACATAAAATTTTCTTTTAAACACTAATTTAAATAAACTCTCCATTTATAGAGGTATTTAGCTTTACTTCTATAAAATTTTATGATCTTTATTGACTTAACACAGCTAAGAATATAAGAATTGCATGATTTTATATGAAAAATAGGCAAAAAGCATTACTTTGTCACTTTAGTCATGGAAAATATGAAATATGTTGAAATTGCACTTTTATGGCATATTTTTTAAATGTTTCATGCATTTTATAGCTAAAAATCATTAATGTTGTAAGCATTCATGTTAGCATAAGAAAACAGATGTTGAGGGCATTGCCCAAGTCCAGAGCATTCCCAATATGGTCATACTCCCATGTTAGTGTATAAGTACACATGCTAAGGCTTTACAAAGGTAGTGCATTCCCAATGTGCTGGTCGTATTTATCCTAGATCAGAATTAAATATTTAGAAAACAAAAGAAATAATTCTAACTGATTCAAAGAAGGATGGATGAACAAGATTTATTGGTTCTTGCTCAAGTAAGAATTTGTATTAGCAATTCAAGGTGTCCCAAAATAGCATGCTAAAAAGGTTAAAGTTTAGTAGTGGAAAAAATCAAGAGTTTCGGTGCCAAATAAAAAGAACCCTAAACCAATAGGTTAGATGTTAGAGTTCGAGTCAAAAATTAAGTCAAATTGTTAAATTGAATTCCCATGAATTAGAAAGTAAGAGAGATTCCATAGTTGAAGGCATTGCGAATGCAGAGGGCCTTGTGACCAACTATCTTGACAAGAAGTCGAGCTTCAAGGTTTTGATAACTCTCCATTTAGACAGTTATTTAGCTTTATTTATATAAGATTTCGTGCTCTTTATTTATTTATTAAAGCTAAATGTCTAAGAATTGCATGATTTTATATATAAATTGGACTAAATACATTACTTTGTCAATTTAGGCATGATAAATATGACATATGTTGAAATTGCACTTTTATGTTATGTTTTTTAATATTTCTCACATTTTATTGCGAAAAACTATAAATATTTTAAGCATTCATGTTAACACAGGAAAATAGAAGCTGAAGGCATTAGTTTAATTATAATGTTACTGATGCTGACCACATTCATATATTGATGCAGAAATGCAGATGTAGAAGGCATTGATAAAGGCAGTACATCCTCAATGTTAGTCGCATTCTAATCAAATCAAAATTAAATATTCAAAAAATAAAATAAATAATTTTGGATTGATTCAAAGGATGATGAACTGCTAGTATACATTGTTGCTTGCCCAAGTAAGAATTTATAACATCAAGAGAAGATGTCTCAAATTAGAATGCTAAAAAGGTTGAAGTGGAGAAAATTAAGAGTCTCCTTGTCATATAAAAGAGACCTTCAACTAGCAGAATCAATGTGTCAAATTGAGTGTCAAATTTTTGCTTGAGTTCTCTAAGAATCAAACAGAGATAGTTATTATAAGTAGTTAAGAACATTGTGAATGCAGACAGCATTGAGGTCAACTATCCTGAGAAGAGGTTAAGCTGCAAGGTAGCCACTATAAAGTCTTCAACATTGCTTTTGAGTGACACATAAGTAAGGGATTTCTCCTTCTTTTCCTTTTCTAACTCTAAATTTTGTCCAACTTTTATTTTATGTATTTAATTTATCATTTTATAAATCTTATTTTTAATGCAAGTTATATTTCTCTTATTTTATGTTATTTATTAGTTATGCCATTTACTTAAATTTTATTAGTATTATGTTGTCCGCATTCGTTATGTGTAAGGAAAGGTTGTACAGTTTTGGTCAATATCCTTCACATTATGAATGTTACCTATATTAGTTTTGTTTAAGTAATTACAAGTTTAAGTTAGCAATGAGAAGCTAAGTTAACTAACTAGGACAAGGAAGAAGTAATCATTTACAAAGTTAACATGTTAATTAGTAAGGATCGACCGACCATCCACTTTTTATTTATTTTTCACTTCGCTTCGGAAGAAATCGGGTATTAGTGATCTCTTACTATTTCATAATGTTACTATAGAGCTCTATAGGCTTAGGAAGAACCCCCATATTCATCCCACTAGTGAGTGCGTACCACATCCTTAACGCATATAACATTAAGAGAGATGTGCTTTAGGAGAGGCATTGATGTGCAGCATGAATTATTCTTCTTACCATAAACCTTTCTTAGTTAATACTCTTTGTATTGTTAACCTATTCAACACATCTATCATATGAGTGTTTGTTGATTCCCAATTCAAAATATGCAATTATTAAAACAATCAGTCTCTGTGAAGATGACTTGAAAATTTATTACTTGATTACAATTGACAATGAACACTTGCGTTATCATACACCCAAGTGACGTTTAGTATATAGACAATGCAACCTTTATTATAATATTCATATCAATTTAGTAGCATCAGTATCGCCGCATGCATATCAGGTAGCAGCATTGAAGTCCCCAACATTGCTTTGAATGACATTAGAAGCAATCAATTCTTCCCTTATCTTTCCAATTTGACTTACTCTTGTCCATTTTTGTTTATGTTTGCTATTTTATTTATTGTTGTTGAACACTTTATTTTCAATGCAAGTTATTTATTTTAAACTTTGTTTTATTTAATTATCTCTATTTATTTATTTTTGTTTTATTCATGCTAATTTAGGAATTAGAAGCATGTTTTAATTAGATGTAGAGAAGATATTGTTTTGTTGTCACGTGGATAGTCAATGTCCCTTGCATTATGATTGTTTCATGCATTGTTTCCTGCTATATATTAAGTAGTTATTACTTAAGTTAGATAATGAGGAACTTAATTAAATAACCAAGGGCAAGGAAGATATAATTATTTTCAAGGTAAGCATGTTAATTAACAAGGGTCGACCAACTATTAACTTTTGTTTTCTTATTTGCTTCGTCTTGAGAGAGAGGGGGGGTGATTAGAGATCTCTACAATTGTTCATTAGGTTAATTATGAAGCTTCATATACTTAGGGAGAAACTAGGAATAACAATCTCACTAGTGCACATGGACCACATCTTTAAGCAATTAGCTTTGAGCGAAGATGTGCCTCGAGAAAAGGTATTGGTGCGTAACATGAATCATTCTTCTTACCACAAAATTGTCGTAGTTAATGTTATTAAATCCTTATTACTAGTTTTTTCTTGTTGCTTAAAATTGATGTTCATTTACATATGTCTTGATGTGGTTGGATTTATCATAAAGTTGTTTTTGTGTATTTTCAATGTCTGTCACATTGTGCATGTTTCTAGTATTCTAAGTTCAAAATTACCAAGCCCCTTTTCTATGCACACATTGTGTGACAACCAATTTAGAATTTGAAATTATTGAAATAAACAGTCCATGTGGAGATGACTTGGAATTTATTACTTCATTACAATTGACAACGTACACTTGCGTTATCATTCGTGAAGTGATGCTTAGGATATAGCCAATTCGAATATCAATTATGAATATTCATAGCAATTTTATAGTACCACCGTGTGTGATCAATGCTTCAGCTGAGGTTCATTTGAAATCTATGAACCATAGAAAAACAATAAAGGAAGAAAATGAAATATCATATCAAGATAAAGGAAAAGTCATGATATTCCTTCGTCATCATCTTTATGAAGGATTAAAGTTTAAGTACGTATCTGTAAAAGATTTTTGCATTTTATGAAAATGTTAAAAAGAGAGAAACGATCATCAAAGAACAGTTCTTCTTCTAGAGCTCGTTATAATTAGATGAACCTGAAGTTGCAAGATTTTAAATAAATGAATGATATTAACTCGCAATATTTAAAATAAGTTCAAAATTAACATACAGTAGATAGAAGTCTAGAGATAAAGATATATTAAAGAAACTTTTTTCAATTGTTCATGTGTTGAATATGCTCATACAACAACAATATCATGAGATTTATCATCATTCATTGGTTCTCCATCAACTTTTAAATTGTTAGTCATAATCTGTAATTTAAATTCTATTTAGTGAGTACTTATGTGATTATAATTTTGGAACTTATAGTTAGCAATTTAGGTTTATATTCAATCAAAAAAAATATATATTGATTTTAGTTTATGTTTAACTCTCAACTTAGGTTAACCATTTCGCAATACAAATCATTGTTGAGATGACTTGGACTTTATTACTTGCTTCAATAGAATATGTATACTGCACATATTTTTGTGATTCATTTCTAGCAATTATATTTAGTTAAATAACACACGTGAAGCACGTAACAGAAAATGGATTGGGTTCTTGGGGAACTCGACAATGCGACCAACGAGGAAGAGTAATGGTGAGTAGATAGTTGGGAGAAATGTTTGGAAGGTGGCTTTAGCCTTAGGGTTTGGTGTAATAGGGTTTGTATGAAATTTTAAATTATTTACAATTTTTCCATAGATTGAAAAATAAAACTAGTTAATATTTTTCTTAGGAACTTTTAGTACATTATAGAGGCTAGGTTCATCTCGTCCTGATACAGTTAGTATAACCCACTTTGCAATGATTGCATACAACTTAATCCTGACTGCTTATGTGAAGACATATTAGTAGTGGTTCTTATGCTGAAGAGTTTTGCATAAAAGTGGACCGTAAATATTTGATTTGTCTAAAAAAATTTGCTATAGACTTGGATCAATATTTTACTAGGATAAACGTATGCTAATATGATTTTGATTTTGAGTTGTGAACTCTTGTTTATGAAAATTTCTTATGATGTGCATGGGTGAGAGCAACCAACAACGTTGGTTTAATTAGCATTTCACATTATGAATTAATAGTAAGTAGTTGGGAACATAATGTCACATGACAAAATTCACTCATTCCCTATTCTCGAGGAAGTAGAGAAGTTTCTCTCTTAAGAACTCATTCTAGGTCAACAAAAGATACCCGCCTCTCATTGGCTCAAGAGGATAACTAATTCATGGTTGGACCATGAATAAATTGTTCATTAAAGAAATCAGTGACACTTAAGGAAAAAATATAACGTAATTACAAGGTTAAGGCAGACATTTAACCAAACTGTAATTACAAATAACTTGTGAAGCATCATATAAAAGACAACTTATTCTATCCGTCAACGTAACTTGTTCTAAAGCGCGATAGACCCTAGCACAAGCCTTTAGTGGAGTAAGCATGTTGTTAACGAATAGGAATTAGATTATGAGTAATTGAGCTTTTAACCTATAAATTCATTTATCTTCAAGCTAGCTCATTGTAATCGGTTAGCTGATAGATATGAAGAATTAGTTTAAATTTTTTTAACTAATTCATTAATATGTTGACATAT
Source organism: Cyclanthera cordifolia (assembly GCA_037832605.1). Classification (NCBI taxonomy): domain Eukaryota; kingdom Viridiplantae; phylum Streptophyta; class Magnoliopsida; order Cucurbitales; family Cucurbitaceae; genus Cyclanthera; species Cyclanthera cordifolia. The sequence goes on from JBBMEG010010077.1 coordinate 5,316, forward strand.
TAATTTTGAGGAATTTAATTTAATGTATAAAATACATAAAATTAATTATTAATATATTGGATGTATTGATAAATTGATATTTATTTCATAAATTTTAATTAGAGAGAACTAATTAATATATTAGATACATTAATTGAAAATATTTATTGGATAACTGATTTAAATATTTATATATTGAACAAGTAACATGGAGTATATAAATAGAGACCTTAGGTCTCTGTACTCCACACTTCACCCATGACCTTATTGTCTCCTCAAGAGTTCTCCTTCCCCTTTATAAAGACTTCCCACTAAGCGATCAGTGGTTGGTCATCGGTTTATGAAGACCTGGTACAAGAAGGTCCACGATGAACCTCTTTTCCTCCTTGAAAATTGAGATAAAGGCTAGCTAGATTAACTCAGATACATCATTTACTATAAGTCTTGAGTTTGTAAATTGAGATAAAATCCTTTGGTGTCGGTCATGACCGACATTAAAGGTCTTTGGTGTCGGTTTGACCGACACCAAAGGGTTTTAGTGTCGGTCCTTTCTGTGTGATACTAAAGACGTTTGGTGACGGATTTTGCCCGTCACCAAAAGTGACCGTCACTAAATGTCTTTAATGACACCGGTATTAATGACGGTCGTTTGACCGACACCAAATATCTTTAGTGTCGGCATATGCCCATCACTAAAAGTCTGGTTTCTACTAGTGGAACAAACAACTATCAACCTAAGGAATGATACATGTAAATTAATTAATCTAAAATTAAAATTAAATCTTTTTTACATAGACATTTATGTTTTTTTTTGTGCCATTCTCAACACATTCATCATTGTAGACTTTAATCCCGAGCAGGATTTTCACGACGAGTGCATGCCATCATTGATCTTCAATGATGAGCTCCATTTGATTAAAAAAAAAACAGTCTTTAATGATGCATAATTTTCATTTTCGAGCTCTTACAATGACAAACCTCTTGTCATTGAATGTCGTTCATCATAAAATATGATTGTCGTGATATATGCCTCGTTAAGGAAGATTCGTGTTATTTCTTTATGAAAAACTAATATGTCCATCATAAAAGATATGTGTTGAATATTTTTAGTGTAGTGAAGTGTGTATTGCAATACTATTTACATGAAGAGTTTGAGTGCACTAGTTTAATTTGATCATCTCATGTCCATTACGGCCTTCTTTAATGTCGATTGGGTGCCTAATGTAGACAAGTGTAGATAAATTGCTGCTTATTGCGTGTTTTTTAGGCATGGCCTTGTCTCGTGGTCTTTTAAAAAACATGTCTTGACTTGCTAATAACTCTCAAATATGAAAGTGATATTACTGTCCACATAAGAGTTTTTGAAAAAACATCATATTTTAGAAGATTTTGGAAAGTTAAATGGCTAAATTACAAAATGTTATTCTGTGAAATAAGAATTTTTGTGCTGAGTATGATTGGAAGGAAACTTATTTGAAAAGATGCACATGTGTAGTTCAATTATATTCTAATTAGATGAGTTAAGTTGTGAATTTTCTTTGATAACTAAGAGCTGAATACAATGACGGTTGGTTATTAGTGTTGAGCTTTAGCATTTTTTTATATAAAAGAGAAGAATTAAAGAAGAGAAAGGCGGTGTTTTAAAAGTGAGACATTTTACTAAACACGTGACCAGATCTTAAGCTTGGCGTGATCCCTAAGTCGAAATGAAGAGATCCTAGCCAATGAGCCTTTCTATTGATGGAATATAAATAGATAGATTGCGAGGGCAATCGAGATTTTTCATGTATGTTTTTTAGACTTTTGACGCTTTAATAGGTTTAAGGTTTAAGATTTCAGATTTCTCTTAATTTGGTTTTAGAGAGATCAATTAAGAATTCTTAGCTTTAGCGATTGGAAGAGAGGAGAAGGAGTAGATCTAGAATTTTTGTTTTTGCACTTTTCAATCCAGGAATTTCCCTAATCTTCTCTTTTATTTTCATACTTTTGTTCTTGAATTTGTTTACATTTTAGTGCGGTTTGGTTTTGTAATGAATTTACTTTCGAATGTTAACTTTACAAGTGTTTAACTAAAGTTTTCATATGACTCTCGGTTGTTGAAGTTTGACTTTATTGCATTTTGATTTCGTATTTTGCGGTAGCATTTCGATTCTATTTAGTTTCAATTTTGATTTCTATTTTCGTTTATGATTCAATGATGAATGTATTTATTATGAACTATTATATAGTGTTGTAGCGACTTAATACATTTCGACTAATAATTCATTTGTATTTGATTTTTTAATCGCTTTGAGAAAAGGATTATAGAGTAGAGTGTTGCATTGCATTCATTAGGTTAATGATATTTTTCTCACTATTCAATGAAGTGTTGGAGATATCTTTCTAACTAATGTTGTTGACTTGATTCGATTGAAAAATACTTATTCTCGAGAGAGGCAGTTATTAAATAGAGCACTAATTCTCTTCTTACCATGAAATTCTACGTTGTAGCAATCTAAATATTCACATTCCTAATCTAACTAACTTTCTCAATATAACTGGAACTTATGTTGTTCATTGTTTGTTACTGCTTATTTGTTGTTAGTTTTCTTGATATGTTTGTTGTGCGCTTTAGTATTTCAAGTTATGTCTTTGTGCACTTTAGTATTTCAAGTTATGTCTTTAAATTTCAAAGTTGCTATCACAATTTGCAGACACTATTCTTGCATTTTATTTAAGTGTAAAAATATTCGAATCTCTAAGGAGAATGACATTTTATAAGATTTAAAACTTACAACAACAATGATTGTGCATACCTATATCAATCTCAAATAAACATTGAATTGATTGAATATTATAACTAAAGCATAGTAGTTTTGAGGTACATAAAGGTTGAAACAGTTGCTCTAGCACTAAATTAGAATATCAAGCATTAACCCATACGTCCTTTACACAAATAACTTAGCTTTAAAATTACCGACTAAGTTAGGCTACCCATAGATAGTCAAGCTACTCTTCTAGTGTGACAACATTTATGTCGGAGCTTCTGTCGCAAATCCAATGATTCACACTCACGCCTAGAACATATAAATATAATTAACATCCACTTTGTTCGACATAAAATGCTAAAAAGATATCGAACATTTGATATATTTCTTCTTTAAATCAAGTAAGCACATCTACTTACAAAGTTGTTGACGCATAAGTCTTTCCAACTGCTCATATCCAAACTCGGATCAAGTCGCATTACTCCACACTCATTTGAGGGGAAATAGTAGCATCCTTAGTAATACATAGGTGATAACTAATTAAGCAAAAGGGGAATTCCCAAATTATGAAACAAAGCCATGCACAATCTTTTAGAAAGTTAACCAATTTTGTGTTATTCATTTTTTAGACCCTAAAATATCTTGTATAAATACAATACAAAACTTTTTCTTTTCTTTTTTTTTTATTTGAGAACTACAATACAAAACTTTATTACCAATACAAGATACAAATACAAAAGTTTAATTCTTGAAACACTTTTTAAATAAAGAAGAGACAAGAGGGGGCTAGGAAGAAAGTGTAGTACTCATGATAGCCATTATTTTGAGAAAAACTAAAGAAGAAGTAGAAAAAACATTAGGGGTCTAAAATTTTAGTATGGCTTTGCAAATGGGAAGTCTTATATGTGATGATATCATAATTTGGTTGGTCAAGTCTTGTATTGACCTTCCTTTCATAATAAAAAACAGTTATGAGTATCATCAAATCATATAATAAACACATTTGGAAAATTATATTGTGTATATGCGTAAACATTACAGCTTTTGACTTTAAAATGTTAATAATATCTCTCTTTATTCATCATTTTAATAGTGATCATTTATGAAAATGAGAGTACCAACTATTTAGCAGGCCCTTTAAATGTTTATTATAGTGAAAATGTGTTGGCCAAGATCAAAGGGTTTTGTTGGACCACACTACATAGGTTTTCTCTTGTTGATTACTCCAATTTACTATGTGTATTTTTCTGAAAAAAATGTTGATTACAATCAATACATTTAATGCATGGTGAAGTTTTATTAAAAGTTTTGTTTTTAAATTATATACTAAGATTGTACTACTTTGGTCAATAACTTTAGTTTATTTTCAACTTAGTCTAATTAATAATGATTAATCTTGAGAGAAAATTTTTTTTTCATTAAATATATTTGGGACTCTAACATGTCATTAATCATAGAATTTAGTAATATTAATTTTTCTAATAATCTTATGCTCTCTTATCCACTTCTAACCACCTTAATTAACCATTTGGATATTAATTATTAATCTTATCACAAAACTTTAAGGACCACAAACATCATGATGAACAGTCATCCATATGTTTGCTCTCCAACCACACAACACATTAGAAGATTACTCCCATCTACTTTGTCACTCTTATAATTTTTATTGGGTACAATAAATTCTTTATGGAAAGCTTTAGTTATATTGTATTTTATACTTTAAATATAAATTTTAATAATTTTATATTTGTTTCAAATACTATTTTTTTTTTTTTTTTTTTTTTTGAAATAAAGCACTTCATTAACACACACAAGAGCCGGAAAGCTCAAACAGCACTAAAGCAAGCACATCAGGGGGAGACACTTTCTCCATCGCTCTTCCCTCTGACTGCCAGCCACAAAAGTATCTAATAAACAAAGCGACATAGAATTAGGCACCACTATCAGGTTTGCCAACAAGTCTGGAACTCGGTTACAATCTCGCTTACAAAAGGAAAACGAAATCACCTTAAACCGAAAAATCAGGTCGAAATATCCTCAACAATATTATTGAGGTCAGACAAATCTTGAGAAATTCAGGTAATAATATCCAGATGGTTTCAAATACTATTAATTATATTTTAGCATTTCTTACTAGGTCATTTCTTGAGCTAAGAGCACCTCCTATTTTAAAACTGAATTTCAGTTATGATTAAGCAATAAACAGTGTTATTTGAGTGTTACAAACATTTTTATTCATTACTTGAGAATCTTTCGTTGACCAAGTTAAAGACACGGCTCACTTACCACTTTTTTAAGGACAGCGACGCTTTCAGAATCATCAAGAAATTAATATAATATTATCTTCTTTAATTACCATAACCTTTCATGAATTTAATTTGCACTTAAAAAAATGTTAGATTAATGAAGAATATTGTCCATTCTTTTACATCCAAAAACTTCCCCTTCTTCACGCATGGTATGACCATGCTCAAATTCCTAACCATTTTTCTAATACATTTGAAAAGTGGTCAGCTTAACCTAAACATATTGGTTAATCTAAATAAGGCATTCAAAATTCAATTAATGTGAAATTTTACTCTTGTCTTACCAACCATATTAAAAATCAAAATATATTCTATAATCGTCAAACCAAGCATAGTCCAGCCGCCACTATTGATATTTTAGCATTCACTCAGTCAGCGATTCGAGTGCTTGTATTGACCTCCATACATGTAGGGTTTGTTGTCTCCTTCTCCAGTTGTATTTAAAAAAAAAAAACAATCTCTAATTTCCAAAGGTTGAATAACAAAGATTATTTAAAAAGAAACTTATATCTTCTACCTCAAAATTTCAACATTCTATTCCCAGCCTTGTTGGTATCATTATAAACTAGTAATTAATAATTAAGATGTCAAGTTTTCTAATCTTCAAATATTATTAGAAATATAGTGACAAACTAATTTCATTATTTGGTGTTAATCTAATTTGAGAGTAAAAACGCCCTTTATATAAGGTTTGTTGTCTTCCTTTCCAATTTGTACTAAAAATATATATATAAATAAATAAATATATAAAATATTTTCCCTTCATGAAAGTAAACTCATAGCTCAATGATTAACCAGAGGACTATTTGTTTTGTGTTTTTAAGTAGATTTTATAAATTAGCTTTTATAACCACTCTTTAAAAACTTTATATAAACGGGCTATTATTATAATTTCTTTCCCGTACTCTCACCAGCGTAATAAATTAAATTAAATTAATAAATAAATAAAAGGAAAAATGAAAGTGAAATACAAAAATAATTTATATTCCCACCTTCGTAATAACTACATTCGACAAAATAATCTTTCAATTTTGTAGTTGGATGAATTAAGAAAACACGTACTCAAAAAAAAAAACACAGTAACTCTGATATTGATATGTCTTACAACTAACTTTTTATGGTCATTAATATAATTTTAATTCAAAAAAAAAACATCAGGCGTGTTACTGAGTTGCAAAAGAAAAGTTATATTTTTTTTTTCACGGTACAATATTAGAAAAATTCATAACTACCTGATCATTCAATTTACTAATGCTGCTAGCAATTTATCGAAAAAATTACTTAAAAGCAATCATGTATGTTTAAAATGCTAATTGTGAGTATCAATAGGACATAAAAAATAGTAGTATCATTTTATAATGGATAAATAAGTAAAATTATAAATGTTTTAAAGATTTTTTTTTTTTTTTTTTTTCTTTCAACGCAATGAAAGTTTAGGAAAGTTGAGGATAAGAATCATTGATATTTGTTGAATGCATCTCAATTTTCCTCACTTTTGAGAAAAGGAGGGAAACCCAATAAAAACATTTTGAAATTAGAAAGAAAACGACAGCTTTTAAAAAGTGTGAATTTCATTCATATGTTTGTTATAATTATATTTGTTAGTAATAAAATACAAATGAAGAGATTGATGCGGTAATTGAAATGCTTAATATAAAGATTGTAGTTAGTAAATGTTCTCCAATTTTTATGTATATAAGATAAAGATATCTCATCCAAGATGAAATATAACTATTATTTTTCTTTTTATATTTTTTTGGTAAATTATAAATTTAGTCTCTATAGTTTGATGAAAGCTAGAATTTAGTCCATGTGGTTTCAAAATCTAGACTTTAGTCCCTATGGTTTGGAAAAAGTTACAATTTAGTCCCTATGGTTTGAAAAAATAGAATTTAGTCTCTAAGGTTCGATAAAATCTACAAAATAGTTCATCGTTCGTAATTGTTAGTGAATAAAATACGTAGAAGTTAATTATTTTTGTGTTTAATGATGAGAGTGTGAGATAAGTAATTAATGGCCTAACATAAATGTTGAGGTTGGCATGGAGGGTTCTGGTTATGTCGGTGTCGTGGGTCATTGACATCAAACTCGTCCTCACGAAGTTGAGCCAGTACTGTGCTTCCGTATCGAGCAATGTGGTATGCACTATCCTTGACCCCGATGTAACCTTCTGTATTCCACCTATGGCTTCTATCCACTTGATGCAATCCCTTAATTGTGCATGCGTCAATCGTGCCACCAATGTGTTGTACTCAACATTTCCTTTGCTTCTTAAGCCTAGCACTTTTTCCAGGCTGCAATTTTTTAGTTAATTTGTACCCCACAAACTGTGCTTCGAAGTCTCTACTCTACGATGATGTTCGCGTAAAACTCACAAATCCAATTTGGTCATGCCTTGATGCTAGATCGAAAAATGTTTACCATTTGCGATTTGCTATGGCCTTCGATACTATCTCAGGCAATCTCGTTGCTGGAAACTCGTGCTCTAGCAAGAACATCTTGGACTTGAGGAAAATAAATTTCTCCTCTACTTTTCTCGAGACCAGGTTGATCCGTTGAGGAGCTTCCTCAACGATGTCATTCCGCTTCTTCGATGACATTTTGGGCGAAAAGGCAATTCCCTTTCACTTTCTTCTTCTTCTTCCGACCTCTACTTTCTCTAAGAGTCTGTTCTCATTCAACATAACGTTCTTCTTCATACTCCACTTCTACTTTGTCCTCTACCTGATACTACGGGTAGGATTTTGCTTATGGTATAGGCTCGGGTATGTACTCTTTTTCTTCCTCTTCTTCTCCCGTAGTTTCCTTCCTATTGCTCGATGTTGTGGACTCCAAGGATGTGTCGTGCATCTGGCAATGCCACCTTTACGATATCTTCTTTCTTCTGAGTTGGCTCGAGCTCACTTATTGATTGGAGAAACCTCTAGCACTGCTCGACAATGGCTTCTCTCGAGGAGTTTTGCAGGTACTCGGTTATTTTGTTGCTGCTCGGGTTGTTTAGAGAGGTTTTTGATGACTATGAGCTCTAGTACCGAACCTTTACGGTTATCAGGATGGATAGTTTATAAAAGAATGACGCTCAAAGCGTTGGATTCACTAGCCTCAAGAATGCACGCCACATTTGCATTGCACCCCACAGATATGGACGGTGCAAAGCTTCTTCTTCTTATCAAATAGATATAGTCCTCTTCTTCAGATTCCACCTCAAGAATATATTCTTACTTCATTGTTGTATTGAATGCAACCTTGTTTCTCTTGGAGATTGATCGTGAGTGTGGGGCCATTGAATTTAGGTTATGAGTTTGAGAGAATGGAATATTCCGATGAAAAAAGTGAGAGATTGAGAAAATTTGATAAATATGCTCGAAGATTGGAGAGAAAGGAGAGATTAGAGATCAATTAGGTTCAAATTAGGGTGAAATTTGAGCATAAAAAGGAAAATTTGTGGAGAATATGAGCGATGTACTCTAACATTACTGTTGCCCCCGACGACTATATCAATTTCTCCTTTTGAAATTTCTAGCAGTTGAGGTTAAACTAAGCCAGTGCAACGACTATATTGACACATTTAAAGGCCTCTAATGGTTATATTTTTTAAAATACTCAAAATTTAATATGTTGTCCTAATGTTGTCTGCATTGCTTTTGACTTTATCCTAATGCAATGTTATGCGCATCACACCGATATTTGCTTTTCTATATATAGAAGAAATAATATAAACATAATGGAAATCTAATATAATAAAGAAATAAATAGGGAAAACATAATTTACAAACAGGGCAATGATATGATATATATAATACGTACCTGCATTGGAGATGCCCCTCGCATCCAGGTTGCTGCTACTCGCCAACAAGAATTTGGGAAATACATCCACGTTGGATGTCTCTTCCCCAATAGTGTTTCAATATGTGGTCATTTACAATAAACGTGTTACCCTTCTTGATGTCTTTGATCTCAACTACTCCACTGTTATGCATATTGATAACTCTGAAATGTCTCGTCCAATTGGATTTTTGTTTGCCTTGTGCTCTAATTCCATAGGAAGATGACAAGCTTTTCCAAATACTAATCATTAGGGGGACTTTCCTTGGGACATTCCTTGAGGAGTTTTGGATGCGACCCTATATGCCTAGAGGGCATCCTCTAGTCTGATAAACCAACCTTTTCTCGTGGGTTCCACTACTTTTTTCAGTATTCCTTTAATCTTGATTAGAAATTTCAGTTTGGCCAATTATGTGAGTATGGCAGGATGTTGCTATGTTATGTCTAACATTGCATTTGTTCAACATACTAGCCATTGCCTTATTGACAAAATGAGAACCCTCATCACTAATGATAGCTCTAAGTTCTCTAAAACTTGTAAAGATATATTTATGAAGGAATCTGATGACAATCCTTGCATCATTTAACGGTGTTGCAATAGGCTTCACTCATTTGAACACATAATTAACTGCAACTAAGATATATAGTTTGACATAGGATGGTGAAAATGAGCTCATCAAGTCAATACCACATACATCAAAAAGTTCAACTTCGAGTATATAGTTCATTAGCATTTCATTTATTTTGCCAATGTTCCCCTTCCTTTGACACTCATTGTATGTATTTGCATATTGATTAGAGTTTTTTTAAATGGTTGGCCAATAAATCCTGATTGGAAAATTTTAGCTATCGTCATTGCTCCTCTAAAGTCCGTAAAATGAAGTATGACATGCTTTCAAGATATTTAACGTCTCATCTTCCATTACACACCTTCGAATTATACCATCACCACATTTTTTATGGTCCATCCTAGAAAAAATCTTTTGATTCTTATAAAAGGTGTTTGACTTGTTGTTTAGATAAATCAAATGGCTTGATACCGCTACACACATAGTGTGTTATGTCAGTGAACAATGGTGTTTCTATGACATCGAATTTTAATAATTGTTCGTCTGGAAATCTATCACTAATATCATTGTCAGGTGCATCACTTTTGGATTGCTCTACACGTGACAAATGATCTGTGACCAAATTTTCACATTCTTTCTTATCTCTGATTTCAATATCAAAATCTTGTAGTATAAAATCCATCTAATTAATATTGGTTTTGGCATCTTATTTTGTCAGGAGATATCTAATTGGTGCATGGTCTATAAAAATGATGATCTTAGATCCAACTAAGTATGATCTAAATTTCTTTAACCCAAACACCACCGCCAACAGTTCCTTTTCTGTGGTGGTGTAGTTAATTTGAGCTTCAACTTTTTACTCGCATAATAAGTTGGATGAATCAACTTTTTACTTTTCTGTCCAAGAATTGCTTCTATTGCATAATCATTAGCATCGAATATAAGCTTGAAGCATTTTGTCAAATCGGCAGAGATTATGATAGGTGCAGTTACTATGGCTCTTTTTATAACCTCGAATGCCTTCAAGCATTCTTGAGTAAAGACAAAAGATTAGTTAACTTGAAGAAGTTCGCATAATGGTTTAGAGATTTTGGAAAAATCTTTGATGAACGTCTATAAAACCCTACGTGGCCCAAAAAACTAAGAATTCCCTTAACCGTATTAAGAGGTTCTAACTTTTCAATACATTCAACTTTTTCTCTTTCAACCTCTATTCCTAGTTTAGAAATCGGATGCCCTAGGACAATACATTCACTCACTATAAAATGGCATTTCTCCCAGTTTAATACAAGGTGGGTTTCTTCACATCTTTTAAGCACTTGTCCTAGGTTTCTTAAGCAATTCTCGAAGGAATTTCTAAAGACTGTGAAGTCTTCCATGAATACTTCCATAATATTCTCTATCATGTCTAAGAATATCACCATCATACATCTTTGGAATGTGGTTGGGCATTACAAAGGTTAAAAGTAATATTCCATACGAATAAATGAAGGTTGTCTTCACCTGATCCTCAGGATCTATCGTAATTTGATTATATTCAGAGTACTCATCAAGAAAACAATAATATTCTTAACCAACAATGTCATTTGACATATGATCGATATATGGTAGTGGGAATTGACCTTTTTTAGTGGCCTTGTTCAACTTCTTATAATCCATACAGACTCGTCATTCAGTGATTGGCCTTGTAAGGTTCAATTCATTCTTCTCATTTCGAACAACTGACATACCACATTTCTTAGGTACGTATTGAACAGGGCTAACCCAATTGTTTCCGCAATTGAATAGATAACTCCCGCATCCAATCACTTAATGATTTCTTTCTTTACAACTTCCTTCATTGTAGGATTCAGTCTCCTTTGTTGCTCAATTGACCTTCCTATCCTTCTTCTAAATTAATCTTGTACATGCAGAAAGATGAGCTAATGCCTTCAATATTTGCAAGCATTCATCCTATTTCTTTCTTAGGTTGTTGTAGGAGCTTTAGCTACAACTTTTCATTTTTAGGTTCTAAAGCAGAGGAAATGATGATTTGAAGAATTTTCTATTCATCCAAGTAAGCATACTTTAAATGCTCAAAGAGTGATTTTACTTCTAGAGTAGGTGGCTCTAAAATTGATAGCTTCATTTGAGGACTTTTTCTCTCCCCTAAACTTAAAGCATCAAAACGACTGAAACTAAAAAGCATCTTGCATTCTTCTACTTTCTCCTTTTCAATTGTTGTGGACAATGCTTCTGCATTCAGTCATTTTCTCTTCTATTACTTATTCAACTTTTTCTTCATTTGAACTTAACATTTACAACCCTTAAACTCGGCAAGGTATTTTAACAAATTGAAATTATTAAACTACACATGTTGATCATTCATTCTCATAGTTATAGTACCTACGTAAACATCCATCAAAGTTCTTTCTATTTTGAAGAATGGACGTCATAGGATGATGGGGACATCCTCACCAGCCTCATAATCTAAGACTATGAAGTCTGCAGGAAATATAAACATGTCTACTTGAACTAGTATATCTTCAATCTTTCCTTTAGGATATTTTACGGATCTATCTGTGAGTTGGAGTGTAACTATGGTAGGCGTAGCTTCACCAATGTCAAATGTCTTGTAAATAGACAAGAGCACCAGGTTAATGCTAGCTTCAATACCACATAAAGCTCTCCTTAGAGATTTACCTCCAATAGAACCTAGGATGATAAAAGCTCTGAGATCTTCTTTCTTTTTGGGTATTCTACTATTAACAATTGCACTACACTTTTCAGACAATGAGACAATTTTGAATCCTTCAAATTTACTCTTCTCAGAAAGAGTATCTTTCAAGAATTTTGTGTAATTGGTATTTGCCTCAATGCATCCACCAATGGAATATTTATGTGAATTTCATTGAGAATGTCTAAGAACTTTTCAATTTCTTCTCATCTCATTTCTTTTTATTCAACCTTTGAGGATAAGGTAGAGGAAATGGATTTCTTTTCACCATCCTTGGTTGGATTCTTTGGTACTGGGTTTGGTCTTGCTACATTCCCCTTTATCTATAGCTAGATCTCCCAAAAATTTTCTACAGCGTGTCTGTACTGGTGATGCCCTCCACATTGCCATATCTACTTACTTCTTCTCGTAATTCCACCTTTTTATCTTTCAACTGCTTTTTCTTTAAAACCACCATAATAGATTTCCGACTTCGAAGTTTAATAGCTTGAATTTGCTCTTTTTCTTCCTTATTTGCATGCTCAGTGTTCAAACGAAGTTTTCCTAAGGGTCTAGTTCTCTATATGGAAGCTAGCTGCCCAATTTGCACTCTAGGTTTCTCATTGTGGTTTCTTGACTATTGATAGTTGCATCAGTCTTTAGGATATATTCTTTGAACATGGTTCTCAGCGAAGTTCCAGGAACTTGTTTTTGAGAATTAAATTTTTTAAGTTTTGGTTGTGGAAATCATGTAGACTCTCATATCATTGATTACAGTTTCCACAGTTTGAAGAATTGGTTGCTTTTGGTTGAGACTGTGGATTGCTGATTGCATCCACTAACTGTGACCAAGAGAAACCAGGATGATTCCTCCCTTCAGGTGTATAATTGCTCAGATAAGAATAAAAATTTAAAGATGGTTTAAAATGATTTTCAGCTTCCATATTCATGACAATAGCTGGATTCATAGGACAACTACAACAATTCTTAAGCTCGCCACAAAATTTACAGCTTCCTTCTGGTGATTGACTAATTACGGATGCAATCTGAAATTGCAATGTTTGCAATTGAAGATTTTTCATCGCATTGGCCATTGCGGCCATTTGTGCTTAAATAGATGTGAGGGCATCAGAGTCAGCTTTCTCACTTTTCTTGGCTATAGTCTTGTGAGATTTCGTCCATTGAAAATTATCCATTGGCACAGTCTCTAATATATTATAGGCTTCATTATTAGTCTTCTTAAGTAAAGAATCGTTCGTAGATGCATCTAACATCACCCTCGTTGCTGGTTCTAAACCCATTGTAAAATTGTTCCATTTGAATGAAAGAAGGTAGACCATGGTTAGGACACTTCCTCAAAAGCTCATTGATTCTCTCCCATACTTCACTAATTGTTTCATCCTCATACTGCTTAAATCCAATAGTTTCATTTTTCACTTCTACCTTTCTAGTAGGAGGATAATATTTCGTAATAAATTTCTCAGCTAGTGTTTTCCAAGATGTGATAGTGCCAAGAGGCAAAGTATCCACCCAGACTTTAGCACTGTCCCTTAAGGATAAGGAAGTATTGTAAACCTTCGATCATTTTATGTTACATCAGGTATTTTAAATGAATCACAACTCCTAGGAATAATCTCAAGCGTTGATGTGGACTTCAGATGCAAAACCATGGGATTGACCAATGGTTTGTAGCATTTGAAACATTACATGCTTTAACTCAAAAGATCTTGCTCTAATCTCACGCCTTACAACATCAGAGGTCAAAACATTAGATATATGATTTGCAACCCTAATAGCCCAATCTATCTCATCCACTATCCAATTGGGGTCAATATTCGCATTGAGGTTAAAATTGTCAATGTTAGGCGCATTCAATACATTAGGTAAATTGTTATCTTTTTATTGAGCCATTTAATTATTCTCTTCCTTCCCTCTTGTTGACCTCTACGGAGATAAGAATTTCATGATCAAATTCATAAAGAGTGTTCAAACGCTCGCTCACTAAAGCGCTCACTCGTGCATATGTACTAAACACTTGATTCGATTAACCCTTCCAAAACAGAATATAAAATAACTAAAATTCTTGGAAACGACGCGAAAAACATGATTGGATGTTAGGAAGAACGTTGATGTTTAAATCTATTTCGCATTGGATATGCCCTAAACATCACTCTGGCGCCTTGAAAACACAAGTGTACGGTGTCAATTGTATCAAGTAATAAATATTCAAGTCATCTTTTCAATAGTCGATTCTTTTAGTAACTTCATATTCTTGTTTGGGTAGATTAAACAAGCATAAAAGTTGTGTGAAATAAGTTGGAATGCAGATGCAGAACACATTGTCAATATATGCGACAAGCATTGTCTTTAGTCAAACAACATCAAGAGCAATACTCACTATATTGAAGCATGCATAGTAAATAATTGATGTTAAGTAATATGTAGCACATCAATAATAAAAATATATAGATCATTAATTAAGGCAACTGGCATGGTAGAAAGCTAAGTTTGTGATGCTCATCAATACCTTATGGTCAAAGCGCAATCTCTCTTAATGCTACCTACATTAAGGATGTGGTACACATTCATTAGTGGTTTGGCTATGAGGGACCTTCACTAAACCTAATAAATTAGCCTAGTGGCGACCTAATAACAACAGTAAAGATCTTTTAGTTCACATCATTTTTGTCCAAACAAAGAAAAACGCAAACAAAAAGTGGTTGATCGGTCGGCCCCTTGTTAATTAAATTACTTACTTTGTAAACTATAACATATACCTTGCCTTAACTAGTTACTTGGTTACTTATTACAAATTGAAACATGTAAATATTTAATAGGAAAAATGTTGTCAACATTCAGAATGCTAAGGACATTGACCGAAACAGTACAGCCAGACACTTCACACAAAGAATGCATGCAACAATCTATTTTAGACTAAGCAATCAAAATGCGAGAGACTTCGACAAAAATAGTACGACCAGAACCTCTACATAGTGAAAGCATACTAATACTAAGCAATAAAGTAAAAAAGAATAAATTTAAATAAAATGAATATAACTTGCATTTAAATAAAATATTCATAAAAATAAAATAAGTTAGAATAAATTTTGGTCGGAAAATTAAAGTAAAAAAGGAATAGAAAGAGAAGTCCCTTACTTATGTGTCACCCACAAACAATGTTGAGGACTATGGCTGCCTTGCTCCTTGACTACTTGTTAGGTTAGTCGGATACAATGCACTCTACATTCACAATGCCCTCAGTTGTGAGAACAATTCTCTCTCTTCGATTTACTAGAATTCAATAAAACAATTGACTTTCACACTAACTCCAAAATTCGACCACACTGTTTTTTTGAATGATGCTCCCTTATATAAACCACTTTCACGATTTTAAGATGCTATTTTAGGTGTCATTTGACTTGTTGTGAAAGTATCCTTGTTTGGGTAAGCATCAGTAGATCTGAGTTGTTCAATCCATCCTTGATTCGCGTCAAAAGATATCTTGCGTTTTCTCAGCATTTAATATGATGCGTGTGAAATGTGACCAACATTGAGAATGCACTACCTTTGTCAATGAGCTAAAACTTTTGCACTTCTACACTTATATGAGAATACAACCAATATTGAGAATGCGGCCAGCATCAGCAATATTTTAGCTACACCAATGTCTTTAGCTTTCTTTTCTTGTGCTAATCATAAATGCTCACAGCATTGATGAGTTTTAAGCAATAAAATGCGATAAACGTTCAAAAACATACCTTAGAAATGCATTTTCCACATATTTCATATTTAACGTGCATAAATTGACAAAAGTAATGATGGATACATTTTTTGTATTATATATGTAATTACTTTTAAAAATTTACTAATAATTTTTTTTTAAATTTGTTTTATTATACTTGTCAAATCTCTCTCTCTTGGTTTGGTTTAAATTATGTAGTGAGACCATGACTTTGGATTGAGATGTTCATGTCTAAAACTCTTGTTTGGCCTCGTCAAAAAATTGTTGCAAGGTGTCTTTGTTGATTTAATGACTAGTGGTTTGATTTTCAAAAGTTGTGGCCATCTTAGTCTAATTCTTTTTTATAATTATTATTTTTTTTTTATTTATTTATTTTTTTTTTGAAAACAACCCAATCTAACTATTATAGTTGACCACTATCTAAATTAGGGTAACATGCGAAATATTATAAGAATCAAACTTTTTTTTTTAAGTACAAATAATCGAACCTTTTTGGTTAATTGCAAAT
Organism: Cyclanthera cordifolia; assembly: GCA_037832605.1. Taxonomy (NCBI): domain Eukaryota; kingdom Viridiplantae; phylum Streptophyta; class Magnoliopsida; order Cucurbitales; family Cucurbitaceae; genus Cyclanthera; species Cyclanthera cordifolia. The sequence continues at coordinate 21,690 of JBBMEG010010077.1, forward strand.
GCTGCTTTTTTTTTTTTTTTAATGATTCTTTTTTTACGAATAAGGTAAATTTAATTATTCACGAGAAATTTTTATTTATTATTATTATTTTTTCGTAATATTCAAGAATAGTTAATAATTAGGTGGTTTATTCTCAAAGAGTGGCGCAGATACTTGGACTTTGAAGTGGCTGGCTAAGGAACTGGCATGATTAGCCACGGTATATTATAAATATCAAAATAATAATAATAATAATTAGCTGGTCTCTTAAACATCATGATGTCCAAGAATAGTTAATAATAAGCTGGTCTTCTAGAACTATAATTTTAAATTTCACTTTATAAAATCATCAGTTTCTTGGCTTTATTTAAGCCATCAGTTTTCATATTTAAGTTTTTCTTTAAATTTTGAAATTCATAGAATTCTTTTTTATTATTATGATTATCAATCAAAAATCCATTTTTTTTCTTACGTACAAAAGAAGAAAAAAAAAATTCATAGAAGCCAGTTAGGTAATGTTTTATTAAAAATAAAAAATAAATATCAAGAAAGTGATTTTAGAAACTGTGATAATTTAATACAAAATAATAATAATAAAGAAGAAAATACTAACAAATGTCTATTGAGGATATATTTATAATATTTTTTTACTTTAAATTTTTGTTTAGAACAAAATTTGGGGTTTGAGATAATGTTTTTAATCCCAAAATACCCTACAATTTATTAATTATTTTGAGTAGATTGTTATAAGAGAATTTAATAGTAAATAAATTAAATAAAATATAAAAATTAATTATTGGAATATAATTACCTAAATGATTTTCTCTATTTAACATTTAAATTTAAAATTTCAATTTAGATATAAATTTAAGTAGTTGTCCCTAATAATATACTAATTGGGCTGTTAAAAAAGAAAAAAGAAAAAAAAAGAAAGGCTCAGGACATGCTCACGTGACTTTCTTCACTCAAAGGCATCCGTACGACTTTTGTGAACTCGCATTGGATTTTGCGGAAAACGGGAGGGCCCACAACGTACGAAAGCACTATACACGTGTCAATGTGGATCACACAATTTTTTCACCCCGCGCGCGTAGATTCCACCGTAGTTATCGTCGGCTCCTACACGCGCCAAGGGATGCGCATGATGTCTCCACTGTGGGCCCACAACAAGATTCGGCTATTCAAAAGAGGTTATCTCGGGGCCCACTCATAAGGGCCCACCTACAACTGAGAAAAAAAAAAATTAATAAATAACAATATGGCAATTTTAAGTTGACCGGGAAATTGTTTTTTAATTATTGTGATTTCGGGCGGGCGGGGGAGGGGGGCTTTTTGTAAATACGATATAATCGTTGTGGTTGGAGATAAAATTCTTGCTGGGGCCCACCAGCATCTTGTCAAGAGACCATTCGTCCACGTGGCACGATCGAGTGTCTTAGCCTTAATACCCCTAATTAGTCATGTCACTGTTGGAAAACGATTGTTTAACCCCCTTCATTACACCTTTTAAGACCTGCTTATAAGCATACAAATCCACTTTAATAAAGCTGATTTGAATTTCAATTTTTTAATCAAGTTTATAAAATTTGTAATTAATTATTAATTAAATAAAGATTTTTTTTTTTTTTGTTTAAAAATTGTGCTGCTTTTGTTACCAAATTACCCAAACTAGCTAAAAGAGTGGCACTGTCATTTTTTTTCTTTTAAATTTATGATGCACTTTTTTAATCTGTGATAAAATAGTTGGCTGATCATAGCGAAGAGACTGAAAGAGAAAGATACCTCAAAAAGTCTTTGAAAGTGAAGTTAAATCTTATCTTCCAAGAACACACCCAACTGTAGCCGCCACAATCAAACGAAATTGATTAAATATGTTTTCATGTTGATAAATTTTATTAATTAAAAAAAAATACAGCATATATAACAAATTAAAATAACTGAAGAGGGGTTTAAGGGTTTAATTAATTAAATTAATTATTGTGTTTTTGGGTAATACATATTGATTAAAATAAAGTAGAATTGGGTGGATTTCATAGGATAGGAATAAATCCAAAGGAGGTTGAGGTGGATGAATGATTTGAAACTAAATAAAGTTGATGCATGAACCTCTTTCATTGATTAATTAGGGGGGGGAGGTTTTATGAGAGCAAAATAATAATATTAATAATAATATTAATAATAATAATAATTAATAATAATAATTGAATTAATAGTATAATCAAGTTTGGTTCTCTCAAAGGTCATGGTAACATGTTTTTTAATAATAGAGGGAAGAGCTTAATGTGCTCCTAAAAGTGTGGACAAACCACTTTGTCAAACCACACCGCCCCCGTTTACTATACAATGTTTATTTTATTATCTTCTCCTAAGACATATGTTCAATGTTTTCTTCTTCTTTTTTAGCCTCTTAAACATTCAAATTTAATTAATGCATTCAGAAAACGACTAATATAAAAACGTGCACAATCAACCTTCCCGACCGGTCTTCTTCTATTGGGCCCAACGGAAGCCCAAATGTGGCTCACTCTTATGGAGGCCCAGTTAGTTTCCTTCGGCTTATCGGCCTCCCGGAGCTTCAAATCTTTCCAAAAGTTTACCCAATACTTTTATTTATTCAAAAAAAAAAAAAAAAAAATTTGTTTTTTGTTTTTTTTAGATTAAAACAATTAAGAGCGAGAGATTCAAATCCTTCGCCTCATATATACCTTTAAGCCAGTGCTCTTTTGACGAAAATTTGTAGACTCATCTCGCAAAATAATTATAAATGTATGTAAATTTTAAATTTATTTATATTTATAATTATAAATATGCTTTTATATTATAGTATAAAAATTCATCAATATCAATTATTATAAGAAAATATGAGACAATAATTATTAATATTAATGACTATTTTTAGTTTTTTTTTTAATATTTATATTTATAATATGATTTAGATTTCACTAGTTTGGTAAGTTTTTGGTGTTTAAGATTATAAATAGTTTAGGACATTTTATTTATTTTCTGGTCGTTTTCTCGTCCTTGTGTATGATTTTTTTTTTTTTTTAAGAAAGTATTTGCACTTTTAGCCAAATATTTTTTTAAAAAAGACACCTAAGAAATTGATTACAAAGAGATTTTATTTTTGTTTCAAAAAATGAGATATGTTGATTATTGTCTGTGATTAACTATATTGTATCACTATAAACGTTAGTGACACGTTGGTTTCATTGTTTGGAAATAATTTAATTGAATATCACGGTTACGAGTTTGATCTAGAAATGAATAATCTCCTCTCCATTCCCATGAAAATGAGTCGCAAAATGGGGACAATAAAACCTTTCCCGTCTCTACTCTGCACCCATGAACATCCTTATGTATATGCAAGTGTGGGTGTGTTCATATAAAAGAATGCTTTTTTTTTTTTTTTTTTAATAAACTTGACGTTAGTCCATATCCATCAATTGATCTGTATATATATATTTTTAGTTGGTCTCATTTTGATATGTCAAAATCGTCATTTTCTGTAGAGAAAAGCTAAAATGAAAGTCAAATCAAAATTTAATCAGGAAAAGTAACTTTCAATTGATTTTTGAAAATTTTCAGAATTTCTCAGCACAGTACTGAATTTGGTCGGAATGGAGTGAGATGGAGCCATTCAAGCATTTATTTGAAGATAACGGCTCTTATGGTTTGTCCTATTCAACTATTATTCAACTATTATTAGACATTATTTGGACTTTGTGTTCTTATTATCCAACCAAAAAAAAATCAAATCAATGTCCTAACAAAGCCATACAATAATTAATAATCAAATGAATAATGGTAGGTATGATTATTTTGAATGATTAAAATTGATGAGTTATTTTTGCTTATGCAGGTTTGAATAGCGTAATGATTTTTTACTTATTGGAAACAATTTATTTACTTTCTAAAAATGTTATGAGGTATTTTCTTCTTTTTAATATGAGATCGTCAACCTACTTGTTTAAAATAATGTCTTTTTGGTTTCAACATATTCTTAAATTTGATCTCAATTTATTTTTAGGGTAAATTAAAATTTTGGTTTCGTATGGTTTGAAGAAAGTTAGAGTTTAGTTCTTATAGTTTAAAAATCTAGACTTTAGTTCCTATGGTTTGGAGGAATCTTCAAATTAGTCCATATAGTGTGAAAAATTAGAATTTAGTCCCTAAGACTTAACAAATCTAAAAAATAGTATATGTCGTTCGTGATTGTTGGTGAATAAAATACGTAGAAGTTAGTTATTAATGTGTTTAATGATGAGAGTTCCTTTAGGTGGTAATCACCTTCAATCTTCCTTTCAGGGATCGGCTTTCGACTCGGTGAACCTTGACCTCCATGGCTTGCACCTCTTAAAGGGTGTTCACCTTTGGCGTTACTGGTTGATCCAATCATCACTTAGACTCTGTTGAATCTTAGGGGAGTCCTAACTTTCACGGCTTCCCCCCTAGGGGGTGTTTTCCTTGTTTGACCGACTCCTAGAGGGTCGAGGCTACAAGGGCCGACCCCTAAGGAGTCGAGGCTTTCCTTAGTCCATCCTCAAGGGGGCGACTGACAGGGGTCGACCAAATTGGCTATGGCCGACCGTCTAGAGGGAAGGTTAGGGGGCTTGGCCAACCCCCTAGGGGACAATGCATTCCTTGGCCGATCTACATGAGAGTTTTGGCCTTGTCTAGGTATTCTAGGATATATTTTGCCTATAACAAACTCTATATTTCTTCAAACTATAGAGACTATATTTCTCCAAACCATAGGGACTAAATTAACTTGTTGGGAATTTATCGGGTTCTACGGTAATCCTATTTTGGCTAAAAGAAAAAGTTCTATAGTAATCCTACGGGTCTAAGTTGCCTTGGATCATGGGAGGCGACTTTAATGAAATTCTTTCTAAGGAAAAGAAAATGTTCGGGGGTCCAAAGAGTAAGCTGGAATGGAAGCTTTTCATGACGTTATCAATGATTACTCGCTCATTGATTTTGGGTTCTCAGGAGATTAGTTCACATGGTTCAAATGTAAGCCCGACTTAAATGCAACTAGAGTGAGACTTGACAGGTCCGTGGCAAACCTTGCTTTTACTTTTATTACTAATTATATTTCAGTTTTTTAATAGTAGTTTTATCTCTTCTTATCATAGATCTATTATTGCTGAGTTTGAGTCGGTCGAGAATTTGTCAAGAAAGATACTAAACCTTTGAGATTTGAGAATTATTGAGCTAAGTTTGAGGGGAAGAGGTGCTTCTAAATTCTTGGTTAGTTGAGCAATCGGAGAATAAAGTGATTAATAATTTTTTGAACTTTCTTGGTGCTTGTTTAAAAGATATGAAGGGTTAGAATAGAAATAGACTTAGAGGGTCTTAAGAAGTGCGATTGAGGCTAATGAGAAGAAGTTGTCTAGGCTAGAAAGAGGTGGTAAACGGGCGTAATGATCAAATTCTGGTTCTGTGAAGGGAACTAGAGTTATTATTGGAAAATGAGGAAATTGGGTGGAAGCAAAGATCGAGAGAGAATTGGTTAAAATGGGGTGATCGCAATAAAAAATGGTTTCACATGAAAGTTTCTCAAGGGCATAAGAAAATAAGATTTCTAGGCTTATGGACTCTCTTGGGAGAGAGATAAAAGGATATTGCTAAAGAGGCTATCAATTATTTTAGAAATATTTTTAAAGGTCGGATGTGCGATTATTAGGTGAGGGATAGGATCCTTGAATGAGTGAGTAGGAAAATTTATGAGGAAGACTCTTTTTGGCATGATAAATCTTTTTCTCGGAAAGAGATTGAGGATGCTCTCAAAAGTATGAATCCTTCCAAGGATCCTTATTCCGATGGGACCAATGCTTTCTTTTTCAAAGATTATTGGGATATTTTTGGGGATGATGTCCTTAATATTTGTCTTTTATTTCTTAATGAGGGCCTTGATTTGGGTAATATTAATAAAACTTTGATTGTTCTCATTCCTAAAATCTCAAAGCCTTGTAAGATGAAGCAGTTTCGTCTTATTAGTTTGTGTAATACCATTTATAAGATTATTGCAAAAGCTATGGCGAATAGGCTCAAGGGGTGCTTAGCAAGATCATATCTCCAAATCAAGTGACATTTGTCCCTGGCAGGCTGATTATAGATAATGTTATTGTCTGGTTTGAATGTATTCATTCTATCAAAATTAGTCGTTTGAGAAAGCATGGATAGGTGGCGCTTAAGCTTAACATGTGTAAGTCGTATGATAGGGTTAGTTGGAAATTTTTATTGGCCAGGATTTTAGAAAGGGATGGATGATATGGTGGAAGCTTTTATTTCTTCTGCCAGATTTGATGTCTTAATCAATAAGACCCGGTATAGAAATATTTTTCCCCAAAGAGGTCTCGGGCAAGGGGACCCTCTATCCCTCTATCTGTTTCTCATATGTCCAAAGGGCATGTCGACACTTTTTTTCAGGAAAAAATCTTTAAATTCATTTCAAAGTTTAAAAATTAATGTTTTTAATCTTTTATATAGCACTTATTTTTTATTTGATAACAATATTTTTTTTTTCAAGGCAAATAAAGTGGGGGGTAGATGGTTAACTTTGATAAGTTTATTGTTCTTTTTAGTGAGAGGATTAACATGGTGGATTAGGAGATTAGGAGATTATGAGTTCTATTTTGGGAGTGATGATTAACAATAACCTAGGGACGCATCTTGGAATGCCCTCAGATAATCAAAAGGGTAAGAACTCGCTTTTCAGATCTATTAAAGGGAGATTAGAGAAGTTCCTTCAAGGTGGGAAAGGAAAGATGTTATCTAAGAGTGGGAAAGAGGTGTTGATCAAAGCTGTGGGCCAAGTAATCCTCACTTACACGATGATATGCTTTAGGTTATCTAAATCTTTTAACAACGAGCTTAAACTGTTGTGCTCTAAGTTCTGGTGGGGGAAGAGGACAATAAGAGTAAAGCGCATTGGGTGAGTTCGAAAAGAATGGGAAAGAGTAAAAGTTATGGAAGAATGAAGTTCGAAAAGTTGAATCTTTTCAATCAGGCACTGATGGGCATGCATATCTGAAGAATTATTCAGTTTCCTGACAGCCTTATCAGTAGAGTTCTTCGTAGAAATATTCTAAGGACATGAACTTTCTTAATGCAACGGTTGGTAAGAACCCTTCGTTGGCTTGGAGAAGTATTGTTTGGGGGAGGAACCTTTTCGAGAAAAATTATAGATGGAAAGTTGGAAGGGAAGATAAGATTATAATTCGCGTTGATCCATAGAGAGCCAAAATGGGAAATACCTTTGCAACTGGTGTGAGGGAAGATTGGTGGTGAATGAGTGTTGCTAACTTTATTGGTGAGGGTAAAATGTTGATGGAGAGCTCAGTCAGGGAGGTTTTTTGTTTGGAGGATGCCGAGGCTATCCTTAGCACTTCTATTAGTGAAAAAGAGGGTTGGGAAGAGATTATTTAGAACCATTATTTCAAAGACATCTTCTCTATTAAAAATGTGTATCATATGGCCTATTCCTAGAGGAGAAGTCGTTGACGTCCCCTTCTTATAAGAGTTGGGATCCTTTATGGAAGATGCAATGTTCTGCTAAGGTTAAAGTGGGGTCATGGAGTGTTATTTTTAATGTCTCCTGACAAAATGTAATATTTATAAAAGAGGGATTGATATCGAGGTCTCTTGTGCGATTTGTGGGCGTGGGAGGAAGTTATATCCATTTCCTCAAGGATTATAAAGTTGCTAAAATGATTTGGGCGGATTTTTTTCCCAGCCTGCTCGATTTCAATAATGATTTTAGAGGTGTCAATACAGGTGAGGAGCTCTGAGATAGATTGTTAGTGAATGTGAAGAGGAATGAGAGATTTGAAGCTCTTATTATTAGTTGGAGTATTTAGAATTTCAGAAACCCTTGCTTGATGGAAAAGATAAGAGGTGCTTTTAGGAACTTCTTTACTCTATCTCTCATTTAATTAACTCTTATTATTTGGCTTTTGCAGGTCCTTCTCCAAGCTAAGCATGCTTAATTGTGAAGTTCCTTCGATTGAACCACCAAAAAGAAAGATGTACTTTGTTGGTATAAGTAGTGCAAATCAATTCTTTTTAAGCCTTTCTTAACCATGAGACTCTATCTCCCAAGATCTTTCTCATTCGGATGTGGATTCGATTCAATCATGTACCCCTCCTAACCGTGGGTGTTACATTTAACCTAAAACTTAAAAATATATAAATAAATGTGACTTGGTATGAAAAATTGTTATAAATAAAAATTTGTCAATTTAAAGTTATAATAGATGACATAGGAATTATAAAAAAACTTGTTCCATTTTTAGATCTAAACTTTCAAATATCAAACTTTAGTCTCTAGACTTTTCAAATTTGTTATATTTTGCTCCAAAAACTTTCAAATGTAATTTTTAATCCCTAAACATACTACCAGTGCTTATAAAAAATAAAACATATAAACTTAATATTAATTTACATTTTGAATTTTTTTGTATTAAAATTGCTAAAATTATTGAATTTATTTCCAATAATATTAATTTCAAATTAACACAGGGACTATATAATTTAAACTTTTATTATTTTAATTCAATAGCTGAATAAAATATTAAGTGTAAAATTCATATTAATTATTTTTTTCTTCAACTAAAAGGGGGTAGATGACGTTTTCAATTCATGAGTACAAATTAATGTCGCAAAATTCATAATATTATGTATATATAGATGATAGAAAATCATATATATTAAAAATTTTATTTTATCTAATAACTTAATAAAATTATGAATCAAATATCAAACTATATTTAATAATGCGTATATTCTGAAAAAGTAATTAGGAATTGTTTAGAAGCAACTTCATCATGAACATGATCTTCAACCGTTCTTTGTGGAGGTATAAAACAACCGATCGACGAGGATCAAGTGGATCTTTTATATAGAATTCTTGCTTCGCTTGAGTGGCTAAAATGAATTAGTCGGATTTATGTCCAATACAATTAAGGTCTATAGTTGTAAATTCAGCGCCGTCTATGTTAATTCCATATTTTCCACCTAATTACATTTGGATAAAACGACAGTAAAATTATAATAATCAAGCTCCCAAATTTCTTGAAGTACGCCATAAAAAGTCATTTATGACATAAGGGGATTTTTGTCCTTCAAACTAGAAACTTGCAAAGTTTGTGACGTTATCATAACTCCACTATTCTGCACACTTCTAAGATCGTCTCGATTTTTTGTATGATATTGAATATCATTGACCATATAACTATTATAAGTGGTCACTTGTGAACGAGGTCCATGCGATACCCACCTCAACGTAGATGATATAGAATTGTTCTGAACCCTTAAAGCGAACCTAACACGACCACGCAACAAAGTACTGAGTTTTCGATTATGTTCGTCTTGAAGCCATTTTTTTATTTTTAGACCTACTAGGATTCAATTTAGACAACATCTGCATGTGTTGAACTACAAATGGAAGCACAACGTCTAAGTTATGTGGTATATACAAATGAGCTTGATCAATCATATCCTTAGTTCGTGTTTTATAATTGGCAACAGATATTGGTCGATCAATCTTATTTGCATCTGCATTATTTGATGTCGCAATCCAACAGATCCAACTCCTTGTAAGAATTCAGAGCAAAACATTCAATACCTCTATTCCATAACATTTTCACATCGTCAACTAATGGTGCTAAATAGACATCTATGTCATTTCCTAGTTGTTTGGGTCCAGAAATCAATGTATTTAACATCAAGTATTTATGCTTCATGCACAAGCATAGAGGTAGATTGTAAGTCACCAACATCACTGGCCAACAACAATATCCAGTACTTTTGTCTCGTGTGGATTTACACCATCTGTTGATAAGGCTAGACGAAGATTCCTCGATTTTAAACTAAAGTCGAGCCATCTTTCGTCTATTTGTTTCCATGAGAGTGTATCGGCAGGATGTCTTTTATTTCCATCGACCTGTCGGTCAGTAGCATGCCCCGTCAATAATTTTGAAGTTTCTTACTTCGAAACATTCGTTTAAATCTTGGAATGTGGGAGAAATATCACATGACTCTGACTGGAATATTTTTACCCCTACTTGCACATTCTTCAGAACTTTCCATGTTCCACATGTAGGACACAATTTGGCATTAGTGAGTTCTTTTCGATACAAACAACAAACATTGATGCAGGCATGAAACTTTTCATAATTCATTCCTAATGTACTTAAAATTTTTTTGGCATAATAGGTAGATATCAAAATTTCATTAGGACAAGGCAATAGAATGCTCAATAGTTCTAACAACTATGTGAAACTCTTATCGCTCCATCCAAACTTTGCTTTCAAATTATAAAGCTTAATCAATGCAGATATCTTAGTAAAAATATTACAATTTAGGTATAATGGTTTCTTCGCACATTACAAGAAAAAACCTCAAAGGCAACGAGGGCAACGGAGACGGAAGAAAATTTCGTCGTTGTTGATACGATACGGCGGCAGAAAAACCACAACGTCGCCTTTGTTTCACACCAACGGCGATGGAACACTTGTTCGTCGCCTTTACTCATAGCAAAGGCGACATAAAAGTTTCCTTTGTCGCCGTTGATGTAAATCAAGATTTTTGAATTGGGCACGCTTTCCTCGCCTTTGCCCAATCATTTCCCCCCAAAACCAATTTTGGGCGGAAAATTTTTGGGCTTCACCGACTTCACCGCTTTCGCCGTCGCCTTTGCCCTTACGTTATTTGTTTAGGTTGGGCAAAGGCGAAGAAGCCTAATTCTGTCGCCTTTGCCCCCGATTACAGAATGCACATATCGCCCTTTCTTCTCTATTTCTCCATTTTAATCTTCCATTTTCTCCCAAATCGTCCAAAAAATCTCATCCTCTTCGCCGCCTCTTTCACCGGAAACCACCACCACTCTTCCAAAAGGTAAGATTACATGT
>JBBMEG010010118.1:8711-32555 GCA_037832605.1 Cyclanthera cordifolia
GTAATGTTGGCATTATATTACTCTTTTGAAACTAAGTTTGTGTAAGAAATTCAAAGTGTAAAGCCAACCATCTTTAAGATTCACACCCATAAAGCACAAGTTTCAACAACAAACACTAAATTTCAAGCAAAAGAACAGATCAAATAACTTCAACTACAAAAGCAGAGGCAATTTTCTCTGAATCCAAAGTTCAAAATTGTTTGAATGCAATCTTTCAAAAAAAAAAAAAAAAAAAAATACTGACTCTACTACATGTTGTAAGACAGTCTAAATTGATGTGACTGAGATAGAAAAAATATTTGAAAAACTATACAATAAACTTTATAAACCTATTTCATTCAATCAAAACCAAAGATAAAAGAAAATGATATCTATATGGAAAATTCAAGAGAACAGAAGAAAATAAATCTCATCAAATCTGAGAATTTGAAATCAAAATCAAAATCAAATCAGCTTCCTCCTCTTTTGTTGTGAATCGGGTCGGATCCTTTCTTGACTCCTCTTTTGTTGGATTGGGTCGGGTCAAAACTCATAGCTGGTAATGGAGCAGCCAAGTTCATGTTCTTCATATTCAATTTTTTCACTGAATCAGCTTCGTGGGTGTTGATAATTGGTGATTTGATTGCTACCCATTTGAGAGCAAGATCAATGGAGCTGAACCCAGATGCTGTTTGAGGTTGAAGAAACAGAGAAATACAAGTAAGAACAAAGATAAAAATCAAAGCTTTCTTGTTAAACAAGAATCCCATTTTGTTTTTAACTTTGTTTTTCAAGCCCAAGAAGAATTAATGAAGGGGGAGCTCAAATTTGAGGTGTACAAGACAAGAACTTGACCAATTTTGAGAGTTTTAAGCCACTGAGTTTTTTCTTTTTATTATGGGGTTTGTTTGTTTATAAGATTGAAATAAAGGGTTTTTTTTTTTTTTTTAATTTAAAAAAAAAAAGCAAAGATGATGTGGGGGAAGTTTTAAAAGATTCATCTCAATCATAAGCCTGCTTTAGAAGCAATAAAAAAGGCTGTTTTAGAAGACTCTGTCCAAGTTTGAACAAAAAGTTAAGTTGGAACACCATCCTTGAGAAGCCAAGTATATGTTTTTTTCCTATCATAATTCAGTTATGTTTTTTTTTTAATCTCTCAATTTTTCCAATATGTTCTTCCACTCTTTTCCTTTGCCGTGTCGTTCGCCACGTCGTTCGACATCGCCGATGTTTAACGTATATGGTTGAATAAGTAAAAAAAAAAACAAAAAGAAAAACCCAATTGATTGAAGTTCTTGTTACAATTTAACAAGACATAAGAACATCAAATATCAGTCATCTTGTCAAGTTTGTTGTTTGGCTTTTGGAATTCAAAGCATATTCAATGAGGCACATCAAAAGCAGAGATGTTGGGAAGAATGGAGGAAAATCAAAAAAAAAAAAAACAACAAACAAACAAAATAAAGATAGAAGAAAAAACCTTCGTGTTTATCGTCGCACAATAATTACAAATTATTCTCATCACTAAACGACTCGTATTCTTTTCTCTACTCAAACATGAGAATTCGAACGTCAAGCTTAAAAGTAGTGTCGTTAGCTGAAATGTTACGAAATCAAGATTGTGTTTTAATATTTTTATCAAAAACTAAACATGTGTTTTTGTTTTGGGTTTATGAATGGATAATGGTTTCTTGTGGTAAATGGAGTTTCTTTATGCTTTTTGTAGGGCAATTCCATTGAACTAAAAAGCTTTGTAAAGATTAAAAAAAAAAGAAAAAAAAAAAAAAAAAGAAAAAAAAGAAAGATCTTGAACAATACATTACTGTTAGGAATGTTCAATGTGTTTTGGGGATTGGCTCCTTCTCTCTTATCAATGAAGACCATGACCATCTTTTTTAGCAACTCAATATTGGGGTTTGGCTTTGCTTTTTTACCCTAAAGAGAAATTGTTTAAAGATATTTTAAATTTTAAACATTAAAAAAAAAAACAAAACAAAACAAAACAAAAGCAAAGAGAGACAGAGAGGATTTGGGATTGGGACAGGTCATGGTCTTATGTGGCCATTCAAGCTCTTCATTTATTTATTTGAAAATTGATTTTATCCTAATCTTTGTTGGAGATACTCATCTTGTAACAAATGTCCCACATTGATAATGTGAAAGTTATTCAATACATTTAAAAATTAGATGAACTACTTCTCTCATAATTAATTGGTTTTAAGATGAATGTTCACATTTTTTTTATAATCTTGTTAATTGAGTTTAATTTTTATCGACTCAATTCATTTTTATGTTTAATAAAGTTTGAGCTTAGTGTTTCAAATTTTTTTAACAACCTTTGTATTGGTGAAAGTTATAGCATTTGTTTAACTTGAAAGGCATATGCTTAAGCTTAATTTGTTAAATTAGACTTTATTTAAGAATATATCTGAATTTTAGGTTTTTTTACGAACTAGTTGATTTTTAGTTTTTAGAATTAAACTTCGTTTTGTCTCCATTTCTGATCTACCATAGTATTCATGGGTGTATAAGATGAATAACTTTGACAAAATAAAAAAGAACAGACATCAACTCAAATCATAAGGTTGAGTTGAGTTATAATTTTCTTTAGTTAGGTTATGTTATGATTTTATATAATTTTCGTTGGGGTGATGTAAGTTATTAGGTACGGTTGACTACTTTTTGACTTGTTTAACCAACGGTTAGTAAGAAACATACATTAATAAGATAGATAACCTAAGTTTAAGTATTATAATTTATATTATTGTCTCTATTTACGAGTTATGAGTTAAGAGAGGAAATAAGAGATTAACAGAACTCAATCTAGAAAATATTTACTCTAATGAATAGGATTAGAATAAGTTGACGTTAGTCCAAAATATTCTCGTATAACTTAATTCAATTCAACACAAATTAGGTAAATTCTTAATATAAGTTTTATAATTTATAGATTTACTTATCAATGGAGAGGTGGATTTTTCTTTTCTTATATTTTAAATTTAATAGCATTAATTTGAAAATTAAAAAAATCTCTATGTATTTCACTCTATTAATTTATTTTATTTTGAAACTTTGAGAAAATTTAATTCTTTTTCTTTCTAAAATATTCTCTATTACTTTCTTTATTTGTCTCTATTTTTCTTTTCTATACCTCTTTCTTCTAGCTGTTTTATCTCCAAAATTTGTGTCCTTCCTATAACTTTTGTTTATTATGCTATATTATATTATATATTTTTAATGTATATCTCTCTAGTTTTTTTTTTTTAATCAATTTTTGAATTTTGGCTCTCTATCTTTATTTTTTTTTTTTTAGATGAAACTTTGTTCTAGTCATCTATTCTAAAACTAAACCATCACATATAGACCAACAATATTTTACCAAGTTTTATTAGTTATTACTTCAATCGAGTTTTATTTCATGAAAATGAAGATCATTTGACAAATTTTGTATGACTCATCACACTAATGGAAGTACTCGACCCAAAAATAGGTCTCAACGTACGGGTAAACAAATCATAAAGTGCATTGTTTAAACTAAACTTTAACAATTTCCTTTCAAATTTGAAGGCAAAAGTATTTACGAAACATTTTGTAAAAAATCTAAAAATTGAAGAATATATCTGATAATTTAGTCTTAAAAAAGTTCGATAAATTATAAATTTAGTTTTTATGGTTTCATGAAAGTTAGAGTTTAGTTCTTATGATTTAAAAATCTAGACGTTAGTCCTTATAGTTTGGAGAAATATAGAATTTAGCCTCTCTAGTTTAAAGAAATATAGAATTTAGTTCATATGGTTGGAAGAAATATTTGATAAAACATAAAAAAATAGTTCATGTTATTTGCAAATGGTTTCATGAAAGTTAGCGTTTAGTATTTTATTCACTAACAATTACAAAACGACATACTATTTTTTAGATTTTATCAAACAACTAAATTAAATGGTATATTTTTCCAAATCAAAAAAAAAAATCTAGATTTTTAAATTCATAAAAAATAAATTCTAGCTTTCATTACCACTAAATTAATAATTTAACTTAAAAAAATTATATAACTAAGTAATAGTTGTTCGATATTTTGAACCGTCGGAAAAAGAAAAATAACCGGTTTACCTAGACCGATCGATATATACAGTTAATAAAATAAAAAAAAGAAAAGAAAGGGAATATAAAATACAGTCTTCTGAAATGCTAGGGTTTTAGTCTCTTGGCAGTTCGAGCTTCAGAGCACACTTAGAAATGGCGGAAGAGACAGCTCCTCAACTCGCCGGAAGCAATCTGGAGGTCACTAATCCAGTCACTGAAGATATGGAACTTGAAAGTACCGAGCCGAAAGGATTGAGCGGTGATTCTGCTACAAATGAAGCCGATACAGTAACAAATGGGGATGCAAATTCGAAGCGAGAGAGGGAGGAAGATGTGGCTGATGGCGCCGATGGCAATGTTGGAGAGGCAAAAAAGCTGAAAGTGGAAATGTCAGTTGAAGAAGAAAGGCTAGAGAAGGTGGAGAGAGATGGGAAAGAAGAGGAGAAGGCTGATCCTGTGAGTTTAGGCCCGATAAGCTTTGGATCATCTGTGGAGATGTTCGATTACTGTTACAAGTTCCTCCACCATTGGCCTGTCAACTTGAACGTGAACCAGGTATAATCTTATGGAGTTATTTTTATGTTTCTTTTGTACTCTGTTTTGTTGATGGCAACTATGAGAATAATATCGAGAAAACTTAGCCATATCTAAGAGGAGGTTATTAGTTTAATCCATTGTCTGACTTAGAAAATAATTTCCGACTAAAATGTTGTAGTTTACTCAAGGTAAAAGAGAGGTTTGAGACTTGATCAATAGATATTTTGGGCTAAATGTTGCTGGTATTGTTTATCATTGTTGTTATTTTATCAGATACATATTTCTAAATGAAAGTAGATAATAAATAAGGTGGAGAATTAGGATTTGAATGGTTACTATTTAGCAGAAGGGCTCCATTGTTGGAGAATAGGCTTGTAATTGTGAACAAGTTGGCATCTGAGTCATGTTATTTTTCAATATTCTCATGCAGAATGATGACTGCTGCCTCTTAAATTTTATACGTTTTATGTCTTTACTTCTCAGAAGTCGGAGCTTCTTAGTAGGCACACTGAATGTGTACTATTTTTTTGTTGATTGACCATATTTCTTGGCATGTTTATTTTTATGGAAATGAGGCCTCTAAGTTATTAGTAAGGTTTATTTAATTCGCCCTGTATTCGATGAAGATATTATTTTGCCTGTGCTATTTTTTTAAAGGAAGCCTCCAACTTTCTTGCTTGGTGAATTATTTGAGGAATCCTCTCATTGAGTTTATTTTAATTGAACGCAATAAGATCATTTTGGTTCTTCTGTCAGATTGATTTTGTGGTGGACTTGATTTTTATACAATTTATGGAAAAAATATACTGGTTGATTTGGTTACGATTCATATTTTTATTTTTAGTCAATTTTGGATGGGTTTTCTCATATTAAAATATATTAATGTGATTTTTCAGCCAGTTCTTAATTTCTTAAATGTGTTGATTTTGTGATAGATTTGATCAGCCAACAAACATCTTTTGATCTGTAGACGAGACTGTTTGACATTATGAATAATTTGAACATGGGAAATGGAAGTCTATTTGTTACTTTGGAGTCTTGGACGTATACTATTTTGGCCTGATTTTGCTCTTTGAAGAATTTCTTTCAGCAGCTTAATCTGCATTACATTGTTGTGTTGTTATTCTTCAGGATTCCCTTCTTATTCTTGATTTATTTTAATGGAAGAAATGGATATGCTTTGTCTATTTATTACTTCTGGCATATGCATATCCTATGATTTTAGTGCAACAGCCGCACTAAGGCAGTGTGCGGTATATATTTTGCAGCCCAAATGGGGAAGAAATTATGATAAGTATCCTGAAATACATGTATCTTCGCCGATTACAGGTTGTGATACTTTGAGAGCTTGGTTATGAAAAAATACTTAAATCAGAAGGAAGAGAAGTGTTATTCTTCTGTATTTTGCATCACTTATTAATATGTTGTATTTTCTTTCAATATCCTTTTGCATTCTGTCTTAATAATACTTTGTATAATATGGTTTTTTTCAATCTTAACATAACTTGAATGGTTAAAACAATAACATTGTCATTCATTCTCTTATTATTTCTCAATAAAGGCCATGCGTTTCCTAAACAAATCTGAATATAGCTATTAAAATTTATGTATGGACCAATATTTGACATTTGTTTCTTTGGCAGTACGAGCAGATGGTCCTGCTGGATTTGATTAAGAAGGGCCACGTAGAACCGGACCAAAAGATGGGCTGCGGAATTCGTGCTTTCCAAATCCAATACCATCCCGTGTGGAAAAGCAAATGCTTCTTCCTCATTCGGGAAGACGGGTCTGCTGATGACTTCAGTTTCAGGAAGTGTGTTGATCATATCCTTCCCCTGCCTGAAAACTTCAAGCCAAAATCTGATGCAAATAGGGCACTAGGTGGTGGTAAGCACCGCGGTGGCGGTGGCGGTGGACGTGGAAGAGGGGGCAGGTGGAGAAACTGATGTTTTTCAATGTCTTAAAAGTTTTCTGTTTCACCATGTTGCTGCTGGCCACCACACTTGAGTTCAGGGGAAGAAGGTAGAGAAATAGTTTGTTTATGCACTTCGGACATAAATTGTGGGTCAATTTTCCTTTACCTGTGCCGATGTTACCTTTGAACTCGTAATGAATCATTATGGAAAATTAAGTTCTTACTTCAACTTCAGAGAAATGATTTCGTGAATATTATCATCTTTGTTTAAGTTTACTATTAGATAACTGACTTGTTGATCGATGCTGAATATCTTAACCAATCTGACTAAGCTTAAGTTTCCATGTATTTATTGATTCTCCCATCTTCTTTTTGAGCAAAAGAAGTGGAAGACTCAAATTAATCTGCTGATGAAGAGTCTAATAGAGATGCAGTGAGCAGGGACTGAAAAAAATTCTAGTGACCACCGAGATGAGGATGGGAATGTATACTCCATTCTTGATTTTTCCTTTTTCGGCCCGTTTATATATTATAATGAATTATTTTTATTTTATTTTATTCATTTATATATATATATATGTATATATTTCGATGAATAATTTTCTTATATAATTAAGTATCTAATTAAAACTAATAAATATTTATCTTAATTATTAAATTTTTTTTTAAAAATTAGTGAATTAAATTTACACGTGAGGAAATTTGTAAAATTTAAAAATAAAAAAATAGTGGTGAATATTTTTTTGTGGGAAATTTGATGCCCGTGTATTTCTCGCGAGTAATTCTCACCTGTACATGGTAAAGTCATCTCTAAAGGCTAATTATAAACTATGATTTGCACATCATTTTTTTTAATTAATATTCGTATTAAAGATCTCTCTTTTCTGTTACATTTTAGTATTTCTTAATTATAGAATGGCCACTAATAACTTAATGAATTAGGGCTTTGTAGATTCCAATTTAATTAACAGTTGAAAAACGTAACTGATCTTAATATAATGTTATCTTTAATCTCTAATTACAATTTATGATTACCATACGTTACAGTTAGAAGCATCAATGATCAAGAGCAGTGAGTCAACTCGGAGTTGTCTGAGTCGAGTTGTAATGATTAATGACGGCTTAAAGGGGTTTAATAGTTTAATCATTATGCAAGTTTTTAGTGCCTTAATTCTATTGGTTATTCCCCCCTTTTTTTTCTTTGCACCAGAATTAATCAATTTCCCACACGCCAACCATGCAGTCTTTTCACTAATCCACTTATTAATACATCTGTTAATCCAAAAGATTATGCTGATTATTATCTTCTCTCACATACACTTTCATTCTAGTTTTACTTTGCTATGATCTTGTCAGGGAAAGAAATGTTTTTCAATTTTTTTTTTTTTTTTTTTGAGAATAGATAATCACAATATATCTGAGATGATCAGATCCATCCCTAGATTAGTGTCACATATAAGTTTCGAACCTGAAATCTTGAAGGAACATACTATCAGAACCCAAGTCATCAACCAACTGTAAAAGGCCACTAATATAGAGATATCTGCCCTATACGCTAAAGGCCTAGTCGTAGTGAAAATATTTGCGAACTCCTTAAACATGTAGACTCTCTTTTATCTCACAAATTTTTAATTTTTCTTTTATCGTAAATAGGGACTGCATACTGCACAGACAACATGCAAATAGTTCCTATAAAAAATGATCCTCTTTTTAGTCCCAAGAATGAAGGGAAAGAAAGTGGATAATATGTCAATAATAATAATTAAAAAAAAAAAAAATCAAATTTCAAGACTGCCCATTTAATTCATTATTCCTAAGAACACGTCTAATGATTCCCACTGTTCATCATTTAAAAATCTAAAAACTGATTTATTTCTCTCTCTCTCTCTCTCTCTCTCTCTCTCTCTTCGTGCTGAGTTTTAATGAATAAATAATATATTGTAACTCTCGTAAGCACACACCCACTCACAAAATGCAATTAATGAATCAAAATTTATAATCATCATTAAAAAAAAAAAAAAAAAAACCATAAAAATTTGTATCATTTCATTATCTGTTCATGCAGAGGGCTGTGCTTCAATGGCGGCGCACGTTCTTCAATTATTCCACTATTTTTTTTTTTTTTTTTTTAATTTTGTGCATTATAAATACTCCTGTTTATATGCCTCTTCAATCCTGTTTTTCATTTCAATTTTCTCTGCATTTTTGTTTGAAAAATGGGTGCCACTTTCAGGCCTAAGTCTGGAACTATTCCTTTTGAAGATCCTTTTCCTTTGTCTCCTCTCCATTTTAGGTCTTTCTTTTTTCTTTCTTTTTTTTTTTTAATTTGGATTTTATTTTTAATTAACATAACTTTCTTTCTTTGATTATTGTTCATAAAGTTTTGTTTTTGTTTTTTTTTTAAATTTTAGAAGCTATGATTCTGCATGGGATTGGAACTTTTCATTTGGGTTTGATCAAGACAGCATTTTTGATGTTGTTCCTTTGGTTGAGAGTTGCCCAAGTGACTTGTTTGTGGAGCCCATTAACACCTTTATACCAGGTACTCATTCACTCTTTTCTTAATCATTATGTGTGTGTATAGACCAAAGTTTAGTTTTCAAATGCTAAATTTAAATTATTTTGAGAGATCAAACTTCTATATACACAAAAAAAAAACAACATGAATTCATGTAAGATTGTGAAGAGTTGTCGTATATTATAACACAATACAAGATTCGGGGTCGACATCTATGTTGTAAATGATATTTAATTAATATGGATAATGATCATTTTTCGATAAAAAAATATAACAAAAAATAATAATTAAGGTGATATATCAATGGGTGTCCTTACTCCTCCCTTTCCGTCGAATGACTTACTCGTCAAAGAGGGTGATGAATTCAATCTATCGTAGCTGCATTAAAATACTGGTTTTCTATGGATTTTCTTTACAAAACCAAACGTTTAGGGTGGTATAGTTTATCGATTTGATTAAGAATAGTTGAGTTATACTAAACAAATAGTTTTCTACTAACTATCTTTAGTTGCGCATATGTTGAATTGAACACTCACAGATATGAAAAAGTACGTTGGGTATAAAAAAGATCGAATCTTTATTATTTTTTGTTGTTGTTGTTGTTGCAGATCAAGATGGTGTTGGTAATATATGGAGTGAAATGGAGGGGATTGGAATTAGGGTTGAGGAAGGGGAGGAGCCTTTGTTAATGGAAGGAGGTGGAGAAAATGAAAAGAATGGGATAATGATATCAGAAGTTAGAGGATCAAGCAAAAGATCAAAGTGCAATAGAGAAATGAGTTCATCAAAAATGCTGTCAAGGAAAGCAATATCTGAATATTTTTACATGCCTATAACTCAAGCTGCTAAAGAGTTGAATGTTGGACTCACTCTCTTGAAGAAGAGGTGTAGAGAATTGGGCATTAGAAGATGGCCACATAGGAAGTTGATGAGCCTCCAAGCCCTAATCAAGAATGTCAAGGCATGCCTCTCTTTTTTACCACCTTTTTATTTTAATTCTAAATTTGATATCGATAATATTTGTTATTAGATTTTAGAGACTTCATATCATACTTTATTGTCTTTCGAGTTCAGACCTTGAGATATATATTACGCACACTAAAAGAAATTGGTGTGTGTATGTCTTCCGAGTCTAATGCAATATATTCTCTGGTGTTACAAAACCCGTTAGAGAATATGGATTCTCTGGCATTAAAGTCCGTTGGTGAATATAGTGAAATTTACTGATAGCTTAACTTTTGGTTGTTTATGAACCATATGTCATGGGGATTCATGATCAAGTGATTATTTTGATTGGTTAAGATATGATAGGTTATTTTGAGTGGTTCTTGAAGTAGAAATTCTAGTAATAACTTGATTGAATGAGATTAATTAAAGAGTGATTATAAAGCCTCTAAACAAACACTCACTTGGATTATCCTTTCCCGACGATGACAAATTGACCTACTGTCGACCACTTACCCCATTTATTATAGTGGCGGGTGCATATCCTATTACCCATCACATTCCTTAGCTTCTCTTTGTTATTCTTACTGCTTGACCCAGTGAGTTACCCATCACATGACTAACTTACTTTCACTTTCTCTCGTTTATCCATTCCCTTCCCTTCGCTTCTCATTCCTTTCTTGTCTATCGTAGCCAAACATGTCTTGTTTGTTTGAAAATTCGAAATTAAATATTTTGATGTTTGATAAATAATGGGTTTATGTTGGAATTAAACAGGAGGTTGAAAAGGGAGAAGGAATGAATAATGGAGAGAAGTTAAGGAATGTATTAGAGATACTAGAGAATGAGAAGAAGTTAATGGAGGAGAGACCAGATTTGCAGTTAGAAGACAACACAAAGAGGCTGAGACAAGCCTGCTTCAAGGCAAATTACAAGAAAAGAAAGTTCTCATCAGCAGCAGGAATAATGAATATCAACAATTTCACCATTGATAATCATCATCATCATCATCATCACATTTACAGTACAGATAATGTTGTTGTGAATAATCATCAAGATTATGATGATGATGATGATGATGATGAAGATGAAGAAATTAAATATCTATTAATGTCGGATTCCTCATCATTTTCCTCCACTGCCTGCAGCAGCCTCTTGACTTGATATATGTAATATCAAAACTGCATAAGTACTCAACCTTTGTGTTGGGTTGTTCATCTTCATTGTCTTCTTTCTTTTTATTTATTTTCAACTTTTTTTTTTTACACAGCAAACGTAAAAAGGGTAATTTGGTCAACTCTTTGATCATATATATATATATAGTTACACATGATTTATGATTTTTAAAAAAAATTAATATAGTTATGCAAACTGATATGTTTGGTGTGGTGGGAATGGTTAGAAACGAAAGAAAAATGATCTCTTCTCGTTGTTTGATCATCAACTTTTATCAGTGTCTCACTAATTTATTCTTATTTTCCTTTATTTATTCCTTTCTTTTTCCTTCCTTTAGCCAAACATGTCCTAAATATGATCTTGAATCAAAGTTGATCAGTAAGTGTTGACTTATTTGTCAACACTACCACTCATAAAATTTTTAGTATTTCGAAAAATAAATTTGCTTCTTTTTTAACCTTTAGGCTATGTTTGTTTTTAATAAAACAGAAGTGGTTAATTACTATTACTCCTAAAAAATCACTCGACGTGTTTAGTAGTAAATAACAACTTGTCAAATCTCACATCAAACATATCACTCAATCACTATTAATACTAATCTCTAAAAATTAATTTATTATTCAACCTCTACAAACATAAATCTTCGAGTACTCAACCACGGTTAGCCTTTTTATTTCTCTCCGCTCTCTTCTTTTCTACAAAAAAAAAAAAAATAAAAAAAAAAATATATATATATAATATATATATATACACAAATTTTTCGAAGTACTTGAAAAAAATACCTACGGCCAAATGCGCGCTCGAATACTGATTCAGAAGTACCGCCGTTCTGCCATTGATGACTGTCATCTTCCGCTGTTATGCTATCATTTCTCTGAACCATCATCATCGTCATTTCTCCTCCACTGCTTCACTCCCTAATTCTCTCGCCTCTGTAATTTCCTCCAAATTTCATCAACCAAATCGCTTCTCAATCCGAATCCACATAGAGCCGCTGATTTCTCTTGTTAAATCATGCATCCACAAATCCCAATTGCTCCAAATCCACGCCCAAATGATCCGTACATCTTCAATTCAAGACCCCATTGTTTCCCTTTGCTTCTTGACTCGAGCTGCATCCTCCCCTTTTCACGAATTGGGCTATTCTCGACGAGTTTTCTCCCAGCTGAATAACCCAGTTGTTTCTCATTACAACGCGATGTTAAGAGCCTACTCTTTGAGCCGTTCACCTCTCGAGGGGTTGTACTTGTACAGAGATATGGAGCGGCAAGGGGTACGTCCTGATCCTTTGACCTTTTCCTTTGCCGCTAAGTTATGTATTAGAATTCTTTCGTTATTTTGTGGGGTTCAGATTCATGCGAAGATATTTAGTAATGGGTATCAATTGGATTATCTTTTGCTTACCACAGTTATGGATTTGTATTCTCGTTGTGGCAAACTTGAGGATGCATACAAAGTGTTCGATGAAATTCCTCAAAGAGATGTTGTTGCTTGGAACGTTTTGATTTCGGTTCTCACTCGAAATAGTCGAACTAGGGATGCTTTGGGTTTGTTTGAGATTATGCAGAGTCCTACTTATCAGTGTGAACCTGATATAGTTACTTGTTTACATCTCTTGCAAGCGTGTGCGGACTTGAATGCGTTGGAATTCGGTGAAAGGATCCATAGTTATATTCAAGAGCATGGTTATAGTACTGAGAGTAATTTGTGTAATACGCTGGTATCGATGTATTCGCGATGTGGGCGTGTGGACAAGGCGTTTGAAGTGTTTGATAAAATGCCAAAGAAAAATGTTGTTTCATGGAGTGCAATGATTTCTGGGTTATCAATGAATGGGCATGGGAGAGAAGCTATTGATTTGTTTTGGGAGATGCAAAAGAAGGGTATTGAACCTGATGATCATACTTTCACTGCAGTTCTTTCTGCTTGTAGCCACTGTGGCTTGGTTGATGAAGGAATGGCATTTTTTTATAATATGAGAAAGAAGTTCAAGATGGTCCCTAACGTTCATCACTATGGATGCATGGTTGATCTTTTGGGTCGTGCTGGAAAGCTCGACCAAGCCTATGAGCTCATAATGTCGATGGAGGTGAACCTAGATGCGATATTATGGAGGACCCTTCTTGGAGCTTGCAGAATTCATGGCAATGCAAACCTTGGGGAGCGTATATTTGAACATTTGATTGCACTCAAATCTCAAGAAGCTGGAGATTATGTGCTATTACTAACCATTTATTCCTCGGCTGGCAACTGGGACAAGGTAACTGAATTGAGGAAATTTATGAAGGATAAGGGTATTTATACTACATTTGGCTGCACCACTATAGAACTCAATGGGGCGATGCATGAGTTTACGGTGAATGATGCTTCACATCCGAAGAAGGTCGAGATCTACGAGCAGCTGAACGAGATCAACCGGCAGCTAAAGATTGCTGGTTATGAAGCAGAAATATCATCCGAACTACACAACTTGAAGGCAGACGAAAAAGGGTATGCGCTTTCTTACCACTCTGAGAAACTGGCCATAGCTTTCGGTGTTCTTGAAACGCCGCCAGGAAGAATCATCAGAGTGGCAAATAACATACGTACTTGCGTGGATTGTCATAACTTCGCAAAGTTTATCTCTAGTGTTTATAACAGAAAAGTGGTTATTCGGGACCGAAATCGGTTCCATCATTTCCAACACGGCCGGTGTTCCTGCAACGATTATTGGTAGATACAGATGGTTTAATCATGGATACTACGAAAGAAAATCATCAGAATGGTCTGCTTTTTTGCTCTGAAGATGGGAGAGTATATTATTAGAACAGAAGCTGTATAACTTGTGATCATCTGCAGTTTGCAAGTTGGAAGGGAAAGTGAAGTTTGCTTTCACTGATGAATTTTGGGTTGGATTTCTTTGGTTCTTGATAGATTATTTCTATCCATCTATCCTTGAAATTGACAGTAGAAGAAGCCAAGCTACGGTTTTCACAATTGTAATTCAAGGGTGATGGACTTTGGAGGGGAGTGGCTATGGGAGGAGATTTTTATTTTATATTAATCTTTTATTGTAATCATTATATATTTATATTTATATTTATTTATAAGTTAATATATTTTATTTTATATTATACAGTATAATGGAAAAATATCTAGTCATTAAAATTCTATGACTTAGTTTTTTCCATTTCTTTTAATTTTTATCTTTATAACTAAATTTATAACTTACAATCACATTTTCAAATTATGAATATTATTTATCTTAATGAAATCATAAATATTAAAATTTTCATCTTGAAAAAAAAAATTATTTCATTTTTTTTTTTGATACAACAACAATTGGACGAGGAGATTCAAATTCATGATTTATTAATCATAAAAATATATTAATGACATTGCTATTTTTTTAAAATTATATTAATTTCGAGTAAATAGAGCACAAAAACAACAATGACCAAACATATATAAACATTTGTTTTTTTTTTTTTTTTTATTTTTGATACTTATTACTAAATTTTGAATTTTTAAATCAATTTTTAAGTAATATTGATAATTCAAATCGACTAATCTCAAAAGAAAAAAAAAACTAAAATAAAATAAATTTGAAAGACTACAATCTAAAGTTAGACTTTTAAAAGTCAAACAAATTAAAAAGAGCGTTTGTTTGAGATTTATAAGAGAGCGTTTGTTTGAGATTTATATGAAACAATTAAAAATGAATTTTTATAATCACTTTATAAAAAATTTATCCAAAGCAGATATTATTACTGAGTAGAAACAAAGAAAGATGCAACAGATGAACAGTGATAACCAACCAACTGACTCTCAAAAGTTTTTGGGCATTAAGCCAATAATTCAATCTTTGGGTCTTGTGATGAAGTTGCACAGTTTTATAGCAACCATGTTTATTACAAAATTTTCAATTACTAAGAACTCTTAGCGAAACGATTACATTCTCTGGATAATCTATTACTCAAACAGAAGTTCGAAAACGTACAAATTACTAAACAAAAACAAAAACCCAAACTGATACGAACGACCAAAGCATGTTCTGAGAAAGTAAGGCTTCTTTTTTAAGCAGCCACTGCTTGCTTCTGAGTAAAAGCAATGCCCTTGTCAATGCTTCCCTTCAGTTCTGCCTTTAGAGCTTCAAGTGCCTTCTGCTCGTATTCGGACAAACCCTGAAGATCAGACGTTACAAATGCTTCGACTCCTTTCCTACCGAGCTTAACCCTCGATGCAAAGAAGGGAAGCTCTGTTAGATCAGACTGCACGAAAGAGCACTCGTATACATCACTGTCTCCGTCTAAAGCACGGAGAGATGATTCTACAAATCTTGCTGCGGCGTATGCCATTGAAAGGGTAGCAGATCCTGCCCCTGCCTTTGCTTCCACAACTTCGGTTCCAGCGTTTTGAATCCTAACGGTCAATTCTTGAATTTCTTCATCTGTCAAGCTCACTGAAGGTCTTGTCTTCGACAGCAAGGGAAGAATTGTTATACCTGCATGTCCCCCAACGACCGGGACATCAACATCAATCAGTTTAAGGTTCTTCCTTTCAGCGACAAAAGTGTTTGCCCTAACTACATCCAAAGTTGTAATTCCGAAAAGCTTCTTTGGATCATATATACCCTTCTGCTTTAGAACTTCTGCTGCAATTGGCACAGTGGAGTTAACAGGGTTGCTGATGATAAGGATGAAAGCATCGGGACAGTTATCGGCAACTGCCTCGACCAAATTCTTCACTATGCCGGCATTTATGTTGAAAAGGTCATCACGAGTCATACCGGGCTTTCTTGGAACCCCGGCCGGTATGACAACAACATCAACGCCTTTTAAGGCATTGCCTAATTCAGAAGGTCCCGTGAAATCCTGAACTTTTGAGGGAGTATTGCAGTGGCTAATATCAGCAGCAACGCCTTTGACATTCGCAATATCATAAAGGTTTAGGGTGGAAACTAATGGTGACATCTTGATGAGAAGCGACAGAGGTTGACCTATCCCTCCAGCAGCTCCAAGAACAGCAACTTTGTAAGAGGCTTGAGGTTGAACATTTTTGCACACATTCTGGTTCACTCTTTGTGCTGGCGTAGCAAGATGACGCCAAAGAGCGGCACTGCTCTGCTTCCCTAGGAAGGATGAATCAGATTCACAACCAAGAGAAGAAGCTGCCTTGAGGCCACAGAAGCTCTTAAGAGTCTCTTGTGAATTGATTCTTAAGCTAGCAGATTTTGATTGGGAAAATGAGTTGAGTTTAGTATTAAGGGATGCATTTGATCCAATAGACAAAATAGTTGCTGATGTTGCTGCCATATCTGACTCTGTTTAGGGGAAGCAGATGAAGCATCAGTTATTTTCATGATTTGATGGTTCTCCAACAATACAAAATCATTCAAACTGGTAAAACTCTCCAAAAGAACTACGATGAAGTAACATTTATAATCTAGCATAATAATCTGCTTTTCTCTTTAATTATTGGATTCATCCTTTTTCTTTTGGTCAAGCAATCAAGAGAATATATATCTCAAGTGGTAGTAGAAATAGAAAGTTAACCAGTGTATGCCATAAAAAGCAACGAGAAATTCAACAACAAAAAAAACTCACATGCTATATGTAAAAATCACAGCAACCTGATACATGATATACGGGTACGATAAGCGAAAAGAAGACGGTAATGATTAATGTAATACTTGAAAGAAAAAAGTAGACCACTGAAGAGATGCCAGACAACAAAAACTAGCACCAGGGAAATAGAATTTTTTTTTTTTTCTTGCTTGCTTGCACCTGTACTATTCACAGATTGATAAATAGAGATTAGAAAACAAGTAACTTCACAAGTTTACAAACAAAGTAAAAATTGAAAATATTCAAG
Organism: Cyclanthera cordifolia; assembly: GCA_037832605.1. Classification (NCBI taxonomy): domain Eukaryota; kingdom Viridiplantae; phylum Streptophyta; class Magnoliopsida; order Cucurbitales; family Cucurbitaceae; genus Cyclanthera; species Cyclanthera cordifolia. Next base: position 25,718 of record JBBMEG010010118.1, read on the forward strand.
TTGTATTAACAAATTATACAAGAACTCAAGGAGCTATAAACCATTTGTATGTAAATTCATCTATTTTCTTTTAGCTATCAACCACGACAAATTAACCAAAGCTGCCTAGATTATTCATCCAAAGTTTGTGGCCCCATCATTTTTTGTTCTCACTTCAAAACAAAACATCAACGAAAACATCTATTCAGATCCAACTTTTTAAAAAGAAAAACAACTCCAGAGCCGTCAATTCAGGTGAAAAATCCCAAGGATTATACCCCAAACCATTAGCTTAATGAAGCTCATCTTCAATAATGAAAACAACACAATTCCTAAACGAAATCTCAGCTTCAAAATCAACGAAGAAAGATAACTGAGCTTCTAGAAACGAATATATAAACCAAATTACCCTATAAATTAGAAACAGTCAGATTCAGAATAGCCAAAATGAATGAAAACAAACCGATCTGCGAAATCCCACAGATTTGACCGTAAAGAGTATGAAAGAAACAATCGAAACAAACAAAAGAACGAATCAACATCCAACAAAGAATAAACTCAACCATAAGCTATAAACAAAGGAAATAAAGAAATCAAACCTTCAAATCCAGAAAGATTGATGGTCGAATTGGAAGAGGAAATTGAGCAGCTGGAGATTTCTGGGGTCTCAAAAGGAAATTGAAAATGGGTATTGCGTTTCGTGGAATTCTCCGCCTGAAATGAAATTACAACTTTCTCTCTGAACGGCGAATGTTTATATTATATTGTTTATCGAATACTCCGCCGCAACACGAAATCTTGTTCCTTTTTCAAGCGTTTCCATCCCTCAATCTCATCCGTTGCTTCTCTCCAGACTTTCAACGGTCTCGATTGTTCATTCACCAGTATCATATTAATATAGTGTTATTAGATGAATCTAACCCACTTTTTAGTCCTAATTACTTTTTTTTTCCTCTTGAAATATTGTAATTACTAATTCTTTTATTAAAAATAAATTGTTTTTTTATGTTGATATGTAATTAAATAGAATGAAAGAAAGATCGTTGTATATATCCAAATTTGTTTGTGGCACAATTATTTTATTGAACAGTACCGTCAAGAGTTCGATTTTTAACTCTCAATTTATTTATTTATAATTTTTTTTTTGTTAAACATAATTAATGTATAAAAAAAAAACGAACTACTAAGTTTGTATTTAGAATTTTATTATAAATAAGTAAATTTTAACTTTATGTATTTTAATTATACCAATTTATATAAAATATTTCATTTTTAATCAAATATTTGAATTTTCATTATTTTCAATCAAATATAATTTAATTAAAATTAAATTAATCTAATTAATTAGTTTTTCATCGTTCATGTGGCCACGTGCAATATGCACTCGACAATCAAGACTGTGATACTATGCTCGCTTTGGCAACCAAATTATTTTTTTTAAAGTAAATTTGTAGTTTAAGAATTGTAATTAGAATCAATGCGAGCAATTCCACATTCGTACTTGTGACTTCGACCATGGTCATGTATTCAAATTCGCAAAAAGCCTATTGTTGTTGAATTAAAGAGATTGACATTTTCAATTGACTCAACCTACAATTATCTCAAGCCAAACACTTCAACAAGGTGTGTTCGGTTTTGTATGATAAAAAGATGAGGGGTTGAACTTCTTGTTTCTTTTTAGAACATCACAATTTCTCCATAATTATTTGTCAATCTTTCTAATATTCAATCAAACATTAAATCAAATTTTATTTAAAATAAATATATTCTCTTCTAAACACAAATCTCAAAAAAAATATTCAACATTTCCTCTCTAAAACGACGATTCCCAAACAAATGCTTCATATTCTCAAATCATCCAATTTTTCTGGTTCGTGCTCTTGCTCTCCTCTTCCTCTCATCTCCACAATCCAAAAATCCAAACACTCCATAAATTATAGAGTTCTCACTAGATCACACAAATATGAGCTTAAAACTTTAAAGACATATTAAGAAGGAAAGAAATAAAATTAATACTTGATATAATTCTTTCCCTTTCCCTCTCATCTTTTCTCACTGTTCCAAACATTTCGACTCATCCTTTCTTACCATTCCAAACATTTCGTCTCATCCTTTCCTACGATTCCAAACATTCAGTCGGGGAAGGGAATGAGGTGCACAGAAATTGAAGTGATAGATTGATTAACATTAAAAACATCATCCCATCTACAAAATCTATATGATGGAAGCGAATTATCAAGATGGCATAGTAAACTGAAGATTACGCTTAGATCTTATAAACTAACTTTCTCCATCTCCCTCTTCAGAGCATTGGCTCTCACCAAGCTTCCAATGGTATTGACAGCCAATTTCAAGTCCTCTAATGGATTCCCAGGCACCACTCTCTTGTACAAGTAGCTATCAAATGTCATCTTCTGCACGTACTCGTCCGCGCACATCTCCACGAAAGCTTCCCGAGCAGGGTTCGACCTGTAAAACACCTTCTGCAACACATCCAACACCTTGTAAGTAGGCCAGTAAGTTTTATCCCACTTCTCCAAGTACTTCCTCAGATCAGATTCCTCCACCATTCTCTTCCCATTCTCCGATCCTTCCACAATCGCCTCCGCGCACATTCGCCCGCTCTTCGCCGCGAAATATATCCCCTCCCCCGAGCATTTCGTCACGTACCCGGCTGCATCGCCCACCAATGCCACTCTCCCGGATAGACGCCGCGGACGGGGGTGTTCTGGGATTGGATGTGCTTCAACTCGGATGATCTTTCCACCTAAGATCTTGTCCTTAGCTCGGTTGCGTGTGGCTATTTGAAACTTCTTGATGTCGGCTTTGTGAGTCACTGTGCCGGTGCCGACGGCGACGTGGTCGCATTTGGGGAACACCCAGCCGTAGAAATCGGGCGATACGTCGTCGCCTACGTACATCTCTGCGAGATTCTCGTAGTATACCATTTTGTCATCTGGAATTTTGATTCTCTCCTGAAATTGAAAAATCCCCAATTCTCTAATTTAGCACAATTGGCTCTACATTGAATTCTCAACCCTAAATTCGATTCGCCTAATTTTGCCCTAAATTCGAATTACCTGGAATGCGATGGCGTAGTCGTAATCGCCGGCGTCAATGGCCTTGGCGACGCGAGAATTGGCTCCGTCGGCACCGATCACGGCGTCGACCTCCAATGTCTTCTTCTCTCCAACGCCTCCTTTCTTTCCGTCGTACGCAGTGTAATGAAGAACATACGGTGCATTTCGATCCTTAGGAAGGTCCAATTTCATGACCAAGCCATTAATCACATTAGCCCCACTCTCAGCGGCTCGATTGCGAAGATAAGCATCCAGAACCTCACGCCGAACCATTCCGATGTACTCGTGAGGTTTTAAAGTTTGGCCGATGTCGACGGCAACGTTCGACGGAGAAATCATCTTCATCTTCGTCACACGCCGGTCGATCAGGTCTAACGGTAGATCGAATTCACCGACCATACACAGCGGAATCGCACCGCCGCATGGCTTGCAGTTGTCGAGCTTTCTCTCGAATAGGAACGTCTCCACGCCGCCCATGGCAAGAGTTTCGGCCGCCGCTCCACCAGCGGGGCCACCGCCGACCACTGCGACTCTGAGGTTCCGGCCGGTGATTTTGGGGCTGGTTTTGGCTGCTGCGACATGAAATCGGCGCCGAAATTGGGGGTTCTGGTTGGGCTTGGTTTGGGTGACGAATTGGAGCTTCTCCGGCGAGGATTGGCGGAGGCCGATGAAGGATTTGAGGGCGACGGATGCCATTTCGACGAGCAGGGGAGTGGAGCTCGAAGTGGAGTAATGGCTGTGAGAGTTCGTTGGATGATTTTTAAATATTTAATGGATAGGGTTTGAGATTTGAGCGAGTGTTGGCCGTTGGATGAAAAGAATGGACGATGGATATTAGAAGTGGATAATTGTTTTGGATATTTAGGATACTGTTTTTCTTTTTAAAATAATTTTCAATTCTAATTAGTAATGAACGACTGGCATTGCGCCACGTAGCAACTATTTTAAGACAATGCCAACTCAGCAATATACGTAAACGGAGGGTCGTGTCGCCTTCCGGTTCCATACAAAACAATAAAAAAAAAAAAAAAAAAAAGTATAGGAAAGTTCACTTCTTGATACAGTGGAAAGTGTTCCGTTTGATAAAAGCACAAATGTAATTAGTATATTAATACATAGGGTGAAAATTTAATTCAAAATTAATTGAAAATAAAATGAGTAATTTACATTATTTTATATGCATCCAGAACTCTGCCTTCTTTCGATGTGGGATAACGAGATCTTAAACTTATGTCTCGACGCTTTCGCACTAAAACTTGCTATCTCACCACAAAATTTCGCTTTTTAAGTGTTCTACATAGTTCGCATTTTTGGATATTAAGGTAGAAGATAAAGCCATGAAAACAATCAATAAGAAATTCAATAATGATAATTTGTTTATCTTTCGATAAACTCCTATGAAATTTAACCTCTAACGCCTGTTATATCTTCAATAATCTTGAAACATTGAAGAAGTTTAAAGCTAAGAAACGTAGAAGTTGATAGTGAAAATGGAAGAGAGAGAAATAGAGAGGTTCAAGAGAGAGAAATAGAGAGGTTAAGAGAGAGAAAAATTCCTTTTATTTTAAGATTAGGGGCTCTTTCATGTATATTAAAAAAAATCATAAATATTTAGTTATAGCAGATTTTGAAACTATTTGCATATATAGTAATTTTTTTGGGCGTGTCTATCAAAAAGACTAAAGAGCCTCTGGCCCAAAAACTAATTGAAGTCGATAGTCTATTGATTGAAGTCGATCAGTCCAGTGATTGAAATTGATCAGTCTGATGTTTGTTGATTGAAGTCGATCATTCTGTTGATTGAAGTCGGGCAGTCCGTTGATTCAAGTTGATTAGTATACTGATTTCAGTTCATTAGTGCAACTCAATTCATGTGATTCATAGCCTAGCATTTAAATATACTTGGCTTCCTTGTATTGCATGTGTTGGAAGCGAGGGTCATAGCATTAACCTTTTTTCTTTCAATTCGATACCAATCTCATTTTGGTGTTCGAGCTTCTCGACAGTGATAATTACAATCACATGGAGTCGCTCCATGCTTATGGCCTGGATGCCTAAAACAAAACGAGCTTTATTGACGACATTCTTCTTCCCTCTACGGGACCAAATCTCTTACGGCTTTGACTCTTGGAAACAATGTCGTCGTTACCCGAATTCTTAACTTCGTCCCTCGGAGTATCTCTACTAGCATACTTATCACATATTCAGCTACTTGGCTCGACATCAAAAATCGATTACTTTCGATGCATCGACCTAGTTATACTTGTGGAGATGTTAAAGAACTTACTCAACTTTCACAACATGAATATCTATTGAATTTTTTCGTAGGACAAAATGTAAGGTCCCTGCTTGGTCTCGGATCCTTCCCATGTATCCTACTCAATTAGCTTTCAAGGCTTTCTCATTGATTACGCATGATGAACAACAACAATCTTTGTCGCCTCTTCCTACTTCAAAAATCCCTCTTGCTGCTAATGGATTGCACTAATATCATTGAGTTATTGTTTTGGTCGGCAAAATTATTTTTTTAAGAAATTGTATTGAACTTCTGACAAAGTAACTATAAATATAGATCAATTTTGAAATACTTGTATTCATAGTCATTAAATATATTTTAATATTTTAATATAAATACTTCTTCGTATCAGTATAGTAAGGAAGTACGGCGTATTACTCATTAATATTATATTCACTAAAACACTATGTATATTTATTTTTTAAGATTGGATACATGACGATGGTATTTAAATAAATTAAGTATAAACAATTAAATCACTACCCCACCCACCTTACCTTTAGAGGTTATTTTTTAAGTGATTTGAGTGGAGAGTTTGATAAACGCTCCACAAACCTCGGTTTTTTTTTTTTTTTAATTTTTAATTTTTTTTTTTTTTTTTTTTTTTTTTTTTTTTAGATATTCACTCTACTGGGCAACCACACCATCTGGAGGGAGACTACAAAGTTTGTCCAATATTTTTGTCAATTTGATTTCATAATTTTTTTTTTCATTAACTTTTTATAATATACATTTATTATACAGAATATTTTTTATTATCGTCTGTCTCGTATGAAATAGATTTTTTAATGTAAAATTACTTTTTGTAAAAATTAATTGTAAATTTATAATTAATTTTGTATTTTAAAAACAAGTGTGATGCTAATTTAATAATTAATTTTAAAATTAAATTTGATCATCAACTTTATATTTGATGGTAATTTTATAATTAATTTAATAATTTAAATATTGAACAAGCTACTATAAAACAATTAAAATTTACGTTTGGTTCTTCGTGGTGTAGTTACAACGCCTTACCTAATATTTAATTTTTTAAAATTAATTTTCCAAAAAAAATTCATTCGTTTTGCTTTAGTTTTTTTTTTTCTAAATAATTTTATTCATTTTCTTAACTTTTTAGTTCAAATTTGAATTTTTTTTTGTTTTACATAATTATACATGATGATAATTTGATAGTCAATTTTATACTTGATGATTATTTGAATATTAATTTCGTAATTTAAATAACAAGTGATTAATAATGTATTGAAGTCTTGTTTGGTGCTAACGCGTCACCAATTACTTTTGTTTTTTTCAAAAAAAAAAATTATTCATTTTTTTTAAAACATTTTTTCTTCTAAATAATTTTATTCATTTTTCATAACTTTTTTCCTTAAATTTGAATTTTGTTATCTTAGTATATACCTTTTTCCCTTTATTCTCAATCATTTATATATTGAAAAACAGTTTTTAAATAAAAAATAGTTTTGTAATTTATTTTAAC
>JBBMEG010010139.1:0-32542 GCA_037832605.1 Cyclanthera cordifolia
GCAAACTGACACGACTCACATTGTAAGGTAGAAAACGTAAGTTGCGGACGAAGACTTCGTAGAGCGGAAAGGGATGGTTGACTCAGACGACAATGCTCCTCAAACGGGGATGACACGCTGACTGATGGAACAACAACAGATGCAGACTGCTCCAGAACATACAGTCCACCAGACACATATCCTTTACTAATAACCCTCTTCGACGTGCGATCCTGCAATAAACAATAATCAGAGAAGAAAGAAACAACAAAGTCAAGGTCTTGCACAAGTTTATGAACAGAAATCAAATTGAATGAAAATTTAGAAAGGATCAAAACTGAAGACAAGAAAATTGTGTCAGTAAGAGTAACAGTCCCTGAACCCAAAACACGACTAGTGGTTCCATTAGTAATGGTAACATGTGGCAGAGAAGAGGAATGAAGGAATGTCAAAAAAAGGACAGGATTACTTGTCATATGGTTAGTGGCTCCTGAGTCTATGACCCATCTACTCGTGGAGGACAAAAGACAAGCGGACGAATTACCTGTGTCAGCAATGTTGGCTATGGCAGATGACGATGAGGCCTTGGATGCCTCCAGATACTGTCGGTACTTAGCAAACTCCTCAGCGGACACCATGATAGGTTGAACATGATCCTCAGGCAGGGAAACCACCGGGATTATGTCGGTCACACTCGGTTTTGGTTTAGCCATTTAGCTGCTGCGACTTCGATAGCTGGATTGGCTGCATAGGGGCTACGCTGGCTGCGCCGTTTCGGAGATGGCAGCTGAGTGGCGGTGCTGCAGGAGTAGGCTGAAGCGGCTGGCTGCGCGACTGGAAAGGCTGCACAGGCTGGCTGCGCGCGTGGTCACGACGACTGGCGGAACACGACGGGCTGCACGAGTGGAGCGACGGGCGGTGATGGTGCGCGGGCTGAGTGCGGGCTGGTGCGCGAGCGGCTGGTGCGCGGGTGGTGCTGGTGCACGGACGCGGGCGTTGGCGCAGGCTGGGCGTGGGCTGGGCGCGCGGGCGACGAGCGGCAGCGGTGGGCTACGGCGGCGGCGGGCGGCGGCTAGGGTTTCTGTCTTCTTACCGGACGACGGCGACTATGGCCCCTTGAAAATCCTAAAAACCTTTTAACCTTTGCTCTGATACCATGTAAAACAGTTTAAGAGAAAATAGGTCGCACTTTTTCCATTGATCTAGGGTGTATATATACACAATTTACAAGCCTAAGGGGCCATTTATAATGGTCTTTATTAATCTAGATACAATCTTAACTAACCTAAATATACAATCTTAACCAACCTAAATATAGTACTATAATTTATTCTAACAAAGTTGTATACCAACGAGTTATTAATACAATTTCTTTTTTAAAATCATTCAAAATTATCATTCATTTATAATCATCAAAATAATTATTTCACAACCATTCATCTAAATACTTCCATAAATTAAAAATAATCGCTCCACACCCCTTATTTTTGTAGGTGAGAAAAAGAAGAGTAAAAGATACAATTTGGACCACCTTCATAAATTAAATATATACTTGGGCATGGGCATTACTCAAATGTCAGTTATTATTTTTCTATGGACATAGGCTGCCCAATTAATAACATCTCACCCTTCGTCTTCTTTGTAGTTGAAAATAATAATTGTAATAACAACTTTAACGTTAATATATAACTTTTTCGTGTCAAACAAGCAGCAACTCAATAATATTAGTGTATACTTTCACAATAGTTATAATCTCAAAAAAAAAAAAAAAAATTTCTCGATCGTCATAATAATTTAAAGGTTAAAATATGATTTTTTTTTTTTTTTAAACAGATAATCAATATGATTTTGTTTCTTAATCTCTAAACTTATATAAGTCAAAGTGAAAATATTTTATTTTTCAACCGGGAGTGTTATTCTTTTTAGAAGTTTACTTATTTTTTTTATTTTTAATATCAACAAAGGTATAGTTCAACTCACATTATAACGATGAGTGAATGTTTGCGTTACTTACAAAACTCTTTAAAAACTTATCAAAAATGATTTATAAAAATAATTTAAAGAAAAAAAAAAAACAAACCAGAAACATAAGAGATATATTGAATTACAAATATTCTTAAATTAATACGTTTGTTTTGTAATAATTGTTTTTTTGACAAATACTTGATAATATTTATATAACTATATTTGTTAGGCAATAATTCATATTTTAATTGGGCATAATCTTTCAAAACATTTGTTTTAATATTTATACGATTTTTTTTTTTGAGATAGTATACGATTTATATTAATTCAATATAATTTTAATTTATCTAACTATAATTATAATGATAATTGCACTTTTTAATTAATTATATTTATACTAAAGAAAATTTGAAATATAAAATTTGCATTATTTTTTATTTATAAATTAAACCAATATAAATTTTCATTTTTAAGTGGTGATAAAATTAATTAAAAAAAAAACACTTAAAATTTAAATTGAAAAATAATTTGAGATATACAATAATAAATTTAAATAATTTTGTTACATGTAAATGTAACACATATTAATAGTTAATATTTATGTAAGCGTTTGAATTACTTCAAAAAATATATTTTTTAAATATGAAATTAAAAAAAAAAAAGATAAATAATGAAATTTGAAGAAAATAAATATATATACAAGAAGAACGAAGGAAAAACACTTATTCGCAATTTTTTCGTTGTGAAATCTTGTCATGGGAAAATTCTAACATAGCCAGAAATGCCAAGATACGTGGTATTCTAATATAGTCACGAAAGAAACCATGGTTACGAAGATGTTCATTTCATATTAAATTTTGATTACCTCAAAATAAATGAAGCCTTTATTGTTATTATTAATGTGTTTAGATGGAAAGAAATGATGATTTTTTTTTCTTAAACAGTAATATTTGCGAATCACAGATCCAATCTGTTCTTTTTTTAGTCAAGAATACATATCAATTATTATTAAGTTAAAAACCTACTTTTACACATAAAAACTAATCAATAATAAAGATATAAAATGTCTTCAATTTTGTGGGAACATATTTTTTGAATATAGCTCCATATATTCGTCGTACGTCTAATAAATCTATTTATTGAATATAGAAAGCATGGATCTGTTTGTTGTATTAAAAATTTCATGATGCCATCTCTTCATTTTGTATTGAATAGAATATTATTATATAAATATATATATTAGGTCAATGGAAGTAAGACTTTTTTCTTTTATATAGATGTGTGTGGATGATTATTTTGCTAGTATCTAATGATAGGTAAAAAGTAGGTTATGTGTGACATCTTATGTCGCTAAAATTAAGATCCATGTGGAGATCCATGTAGAGAAAAATCTCGAAGTCATTTTTGGTTTGTCTCAAGAAACTTATATTAACAAAGTTATAGGTAGATTTGAGTTGAAAGATTGTTCACAAAGTCTACCACTGATTTAAAAAGTGATAATTTAGACCCCCCGGGGGTTGGCAATGGCGAGGCCGACCCCGGGGGTTGTGGCCTCCATTTGGCCGACCCCCAGGGGTCAGCGATGGGAAGGCCGACCCCCAAAGGGTCGAAAATGGACTTGGCCAACCCCTGAAGGGTTGTGGCCTCCATTTGGCCGACCCCCGGGGGGTCAGCGATGGCAAGACCCACCCCTGAGAGGTCGGAAATGGACTTGGCCAACCCCCGGGGGATTGTGGCCTCCATTTGGCCGACCCCCAAGCGGTCGAAAATAGACTTGACCGACCCCCGGGGGGTCAGCAAGGGCGTGGCCGACCCCTGGGGGAACAAAGGCGTGGCCGACCTCCTGGGAGTCGAGGCCTCCATTTGGCCGACCCCAAGGGGTCGGCGTTGGCTTCTATGTCCTTCGTGCGGGTTTCAGCCTCTTTCGAGTCTTTCAGGATATTTTTAGGTTATAACAACATAAAAGTTGTTATTAATAAAAATTTAATAATTTATAGGAATTGAAATAAAACGAGATACGTGTTATAATAGGTCAAAAATAATATAAATTTTAACTATTAAAATATAATAAAAACATACGATAAATCTTTAATTACGATATCATTTTGATCGATAAATAGTATTTAATTGCAAATTGGCTTCGTATATTTTGAATTTTGTTTCTTTTAACATCTAAATATCAAATTTAAATATATGTTTTATATAATGAGAGCTTTTTTTTTTTTTTTTTTGACAATAAAACGCAATAAGTACTTGTACCTAACTTGACATATATATTATAGTGTGATTGAACTCTTATCATTTTATAAAAAATGGAAGTTTTAAAACCATTTTCTAAATGAAGAAGGATGTTTGGAATGAGATTTTAAAAATATTTAGAATTAATATTTATTTAAAATATTTAGAAGTAATGATTGCAATGAAAATTTATTTGAATGTCGTTTTTTATAGTATTTAGAATGAAAGTTTATTTTGAGTATTTAGAAGTAATGATTACCGTCAAAAGCTTGTTTGGATATAGCTCTTAAGAGTATTTAAAATTAGTATTTAGAATGAAAATTTACTTTGAGTATTTAAAAGTAATTATTGCAATATGTAGTTTTTTTAGAAGTATTTAGGAGATACTAATTTGAAATACTCTTTCAAAATATCATAACAAACACCGTGCAATGTCCATTCATCCTTTTTCCTCTATACCTCTTCCGGTCCAAGCATATTGAATTATTATTTTATTTTTATTTTTGGCTAAAATTTCATTTTGATCCTTAGACTTTTATTTTTGTTCTATTTTAGTCTCTAAACTTTCAGATATTCAATTTTAATCCCTAACTTTTATGATTGACCCATTTAAATTTTGATCTTAAACTTTACAAAAAAAAATTAAAAATAATCCTTATATTAAAATAATATATAAAGATCTAATGACAATGCAAAAAATAATAATAAATAAATTGAACACCCATCTTCTTCCTCTATGATTTTCTGCTCTTTTCTCTAATTTTAAAGGATGGTCAGATTTTATGAGTTTCTTAACGATAAACAGCCTCTTGCATTACAGTGAAATGGTGAAAACCTTCAGAACCTCTCCCTATCGGTCGAGCTACTTCACTCTTCTCCTATCGGTCGAGGTAAAGCATCTAACTCTGTGTTGTATTTGATTTTAGAAAATTTGAGATCTTCATTTACTTGCCCACACCACGAAGAAGAAGAGTTCAATTATATTTTTATATATTATTTTAATATAAGGACTATTTTTAAACTTTTTATAAAGTCTAAGAATCACAATCGGATATTTAAAAGTTCAAAGATTAAAATTCAACGATCATAAAAGTTTAAAGATTAAAATTGAATATTTGAAAATTTAAAGACAAATATAGAATAAAGATGACCGAACAAAATGATAGTTCATTTTTTTTTTTAGTTCGGGTAATTAGTTAGGTAAGTATTATGCATCACACTTGAAAATCTATCTCGTATTATCTTATTAAGTACCCAAATGTGGGAGATAATACTCATTCAATCTATCTCCATTTAAATATGGGGATTTTCATGTATACAAAAAAACAAAAAACAATTCATGTGTAGAAAAAATTTTTAAAAATATTTTCAACATAACGGAAAAATAGAAAAATGACTAAGATATTTTCGCCTCAGTCAGTTCAAATGGTAGCTTCAATCCAATTAATAGTTTATCTTCACCTGATAGCCTCCAATTAATAGTTCAGCTGATAGCTCTCAATTAATAGTTCAATTGATAGACTCAATTAGTTTGTTGATAGGTTCAATCAACTCACTAACCGTCTTTAATCAGTTTACTGAAAAGAGGGGTAAAATCAAAATTTTGGAAAAACGAATGAAAACCTACTATGAAGGAATTAATCACCCTACCAAAACCTTCAATCAAACGAGCTATTAACAATCACTTAAAATAACTCCTCCATAAAAACTAAAACGAACGGCCCCTAAGGGGTCGGCCAGGGAGGCCTTGACCATCGAGGTCATGAGGTTAGGACTCTCTCCTAGGAGCTGACCAAATCCAAAGTGACAACTGGATCTGTTGATAACAGCCAGAAGTTATGCCAAGAGGGCTAGGACCCCCTTTAGGTGCAAGCTGAAGAAGATCAGTCATGGAGGTTAGGACTCTCTAGTGGACGAGTCGACCAAGTTCAAGTAAGAATTAGGAACATTCCACCTGCTGGGTATAGCATCTTAAAGTTACACCGAGAAGGCCACACCCCCATATAGGTGAGAACCTCCAATGGTTGACCGAGTTCAAGTAACTCCCAAGTCAAGGTCGTTACACTTCTAAGGGTAACAGTCAGAAGTTAAGTCGGTATTCATTTCCGACTTAATGGTGGACGTTTCTAACGGCTAACCATTAAGCCACCATTAAGTGAGCCGCAACGGTTACAAGATCGACTGCTATAAGAAGTTAGGCAATTTCTCCATTCAAATCTAAGCTTTACTACCCTAATAACCCTTGTAAACCATTCTAAGTTCTAAAGATACATTTAGATTACTCTTCTAAACTCTTTACTGACTTAGGCATCGGAGGCCCTATGGCTCACACCACACCGGTGTGCCTAAATTTATTCTTTTTTGCAGGCTTCTTGTCCTCGGTAAACAAATTGTACCGTTGATTCCAGTTGACTATTTTTCGGCATCAAATGTTGATGTTGTCTAGGGGACAAATAGTGTTCTACCTAAAAAAGCTTGATCCTATGCTTTTCTGCAAAAAATGTCGAACATTGAGAATTACAGCCACCACAGTGTCGATGGAAAGTCGGATGTTGAACATGCTCCAAGGACGGTTGCCACCAGAGGACATGACAACGCTCCTATCGAGAACCCCCCGGATTTTGATGGTGGGATAATGATGCAAGAACTGAAGCGTACCGATCCAAAGTTCGCGGCTTTGGAAGAACAGTGTAAGGGACGGTGAAAAACTTGAGTCGTTTGATGGAGCTACTCCAACAGCCTTCTCCAGCTCAAGCTGTCATCGCTGAAAATCGGGGAGTACCTCTAGAGGCAGCGAGGCGACGATCCACCAAGAAGAAGGAGAATTCAGTCAGGAAAAGCCAATAAAGACCGGTTGAACGACTTCGATTGGGCGGTAATGATTAGAGGAGGGAGCACTCAGTTCACCAAAGAATCAATTCTCGAATTAAAGGTTATTCTAGAACGTAATCGGTCAGAGAAGCCAATCGCAGAGCACTTTTCAAAAGTCCTCCACCAAATACCCTTCAAGGACCCCGAGTGCCCGAGAGACGGGTTAGACTTAGGAATATAGACCTAAGAGACGTGATCAACCAATGCCGGAATGAAGCAGCACCTATCAGGGTTGAGGACTAACCTTGGTTAGCTCGGCTTCGCTTCCTTCAAGATCAATTAGGAAACATGAAAAAGGCGCAAGACCAGAACGGACTCGTCCTGGACAATTTAGTCGATCAGGTCGAGCCTTATTTCATTAACAAAATCATGGAGGAGTCTGTCCCAACAAAATTTAAGCTTCTGACGATTAACACGTTTGATAGATCTAAGGATCCCGTGGAGCATCTAAATTCTTATCGAGCATGGATGGAACTCTATGAAGTTTGAGATGCAATAAAGTGTTAAACGTTTTCATTCACGCTCACATGACCAGACAAAAGGTGGTATAGGCAGCTGAAATGAAGTCTTTTGCTTCATTCAAGGAGCTAACTAGAGCTTTTGTCACCCAATCCTAGTGTGGGTAAGATCAAAAGAAATTGGACACACATCTATTGACCGTGAAGCAATTGAGCCATGAGATCCTTCAGGAGTACATAGCACACTTCAACAATGATGTGTTACAAGTTGAAGGGTACACTGATGGTACGATTCTTATGACGATGATGGTCGGACTCAAAGACGAAAAGTTCATGTGGTCGCTAGGAAGAAAGAGAAGACCGATCGAAAGGAGGTCCCTTCCAGTCGATTCGAGAAATACACCCCAACGGTGGTTTAAGTAGAGCAAATCTTGATGGAGATTAAAGATAAAGATGAGTTGAAATGGTAGAGCCGAATCATAGTAGAGTCCAACAAGAGAAATAAGGGCAAGTACTACCTATTTCATAGGGATCACGGTCACGCAACCTCGGACTACTATGATCTGAATGAGTCTATAGGATCCCTCATTCGAAGATGACGCCTGGACAAGTACGTGGGAGAAGGCGAAAAGGCGTCCGAGTCCCCTAAGAAGAAAAGGGGAGGCGAAAAGTTACCACCACCTCAGGAGATCAAAACCATCATTAGAAGACCTCCTGGAGGGGAGTCCAACCGGGCTCAAAAAGAGAAGGTGAGACAGGCAAGGGGCGTGTTGAAAGGTGAAGAAGTACGGGGGATGACAGTGGAGGATGAGCTACTTGACTTCACTACCGTTGAGTCTACCACACTACACCAGCCACACAATGACGCATTGGAGGTGTCGTTAACTCTCTCTAACATCCGCATAAGGAGAATCTTTACTGACGAGGGTAGTTCGGTGGATATACTATCACAAAGCTTATGATGCCATGAAGCTGTAAAGAGACAGGCTCAAGCCGAATGCGACACCCCTAGTCGGATTTGGCGAAAGTAATCTGAACCTTGAAGGTTCAATTGAACTCCCGATAACTTTTGCCGAGGGGGACAACATAATCCTCCATTTTGTAAATTTCCTTGGCGAACGACAACTTCGCCTACGATGCAATACTAGGAAGACCCACTATATACGGGTTAAGGGTGGTCTCGTCAACCTACTACTTGCTGATGAAGTTCCCTACTCCTATGGGAGTAGGAAAAGTTCGGGGGAGCAGCTATCTTCGAGGCAGTGTTACCACACAGCCCTAAGGGGAGTGGTAGGAGTCACATAGGCAACAACTATTAAAGAGGAACCAATGCCACGTGAGGCTGTTCAAGAGGTAACACCTGGAGAGGGTTAGTTATCATAAATAGACCTAAGTCCTTCCTCGATAGGACTTGGGCAAGGCATAGCCATATTAACTCAACTCTCTATTAATGGCAAAGTTAAGATTTTTTTTTATAAAGAAACTTACAAAACTATTCAAATCTAGAAAATGATTTATAAATATAGTGTTTTCAAAAAAATTAACAAATGTAATTATTGTAATAATGAATATTATCACGTCCTTTTTTATAATACAATATTAATGACTATATATACAAATATTATAAATTTTAATTACATTTGTAATTGCTTTGTGAGAATAGATATCCACTGCAATTTTTTTTTTTAATCATTTTTCCCTTATAAAGTAGTTATACCTGTTTTATATAATGCCTAGAACTTTGAGGTGGAAAGTTGATTTCTAGAAGAAATAGATAGTATATATATGATGAGGGTTTCAATTAATGAGTATACAACATATTCAACTAACAAAAATCTCTGTATTAATGTTTTTTATAATTTTGCTACATCAACTGGCTATCAGAAAATCTTTTCTAATTTTCAAACCAATTATAAGTTTTTCATGCAGCACAAAACTTTACAAAATCCCATTACAAGAAAGTGACATTAAAACTCAAAAGAAACCTAAAGAAATGAAATTTTCCTAAAAGCCTCAAACAATAATATTTGTTTGGCTACATGTGGAATGGGAGAGGAGTGAAAAAAGAGAAAAAAAAGAAGGAAAAAGATAAGGGAGGAAGAAAAACAAGAGTAAATTAATGATTGATGAGATATAACTACCGACCAGTGTAAAGAGAATTTGAGAAATGATCACTTCGCTTCCCTTCTCTTTACCTCCCTTCTCATCACACCAAATTTATTCAAAAAAAAAAATAAAAGTAAAAATTATATATATATATATATATATATATATATATATATATGTATAAATGTGTTTTGTTTCTTACATCCCGCCTTTTTTCTTACATCCCGCCTTGTGGTATATATACTTAAAAGACTTCCAATCTTATTAACATGGGACATTATGAGATCCTCAACAATCTCATTGCCACAACTTAGGAACGGATTAGCTGTGCTCTCAAATTTGAAGTTCTCAAATAATAAAAAACATATATAATTACAAGCAGGCTGAGTTTCACATTTGACAGCACTTAACTCTTTATCCATGTATTTTTTATTTTTAATACTAAAACATTTACAATAGCTAGTTCTGGATGCAATATATTACTTCAATGCAGTGAGGGTTGTGAAACGGTTCAACATTTACACAAGTCAATTTCAAAGGATAAGTTTGAGCTCTTTTATAAAGTGTAGTTTTTTGTCATACTTTGGGAATGTTTGGGTACCACGATAAGAAAAGAGAAAGGAAGAGATAAAAGAAAATGAATGTAAATTAATGATTAATGAGATGGGAACCCGACAAGCTAAATGGTGGGAAGGGATCTCTTCCCATCTGGCCTTTCCACCCTTCCAAACATATACCTTTTACCCAACACCCATTTTAACCAACTTCGTCTTCAACCCAATTGTTCCATAAGGTTCGGGAAAAAAGTCCATTGTTTTACACAAACAAAATCTTACCTAAATAATTAAGGAAATAATAGCATGAAAACTCAAAAGTATTATTTCAAAAGAATTTAGAGGCTAAAGCAGTTCTTGTAAAATTTTTGCAGACTGAAATAAAATAAATTCAAAATACTCAGATTCTAAAATAAAATTGAAATTTATACTTAAAAGTTAGAGGTTGAGAATTAGGAAAATATACTTCAATTCTTCCAAAAAAATGTTTACATTGTCAACAAAAACAACAACTCAAATGACATGATTAAGAGGTCATAAACTCCATTTCATGAGAACATTGAAAAAAAATAGCAAGCTTTAGTAGATCACGTGGTTGAACTCCAAAATTGAAAAGGACTTGCACAACAAGAGAAAACAAGAACCATGTTAACGTTACAAACCTTCACAGTGTAATGCACCAAAAACATAGCAACAAATATGAACTGAATTCTACATTATATGTCAGCCAAAGGAAAACAATGAATCCCAACGCCGGTCATAGTGTTTTCTATCT
The DNA here is from genome assembly GCA_037832605.1 of Cyclanthera cordifolia. Lineage (NCBI taxonomy): Eukaryota > Viridiplantae > Streptophyta > Magnoliopsida > Cucurbitales > Cucurbitaceae > Cyclanthera > Cyclanthera cordifolia. Next base: position 10,947 of record JBBMEG010010139.1, read on the forward strand.
TCGTATGGTAACTTTTCCATAGTACTTGTTGAATAAAGCTAAAATTTTAAGTAAAGAGCTAAGGATCAAACTCATAAAAATTTACAAGCAATAGTTCCTTAGTAAGTATAGATAATTTAATTGTAATCAAGTTTGACAGTCTTGGACACGAAATGTTGAAAGTAAGTTCACACATTCTCGATAATTTTCATCTTTGGAAACCATGTCTAAGACTATGCTGCAGGTGTAATTATTTGGCAACACATTTTTCTCAACCATCTTGCGTAAGAGTTCAACCACTTGATCTTGTTTATTACTTTTACACAAACCAATTAAGAGTGTATTATAAGTAATTACATCTGGAGAACAACCATTTCTTTCCATCTTTTGAAACAAATCCTTTGCATTTTCTATTTGTCTGTTTCTACAACACCCATGGATCATAATGCTATAAGTCACGACATCTGGTTGAAGTCCTTCGTGCGACAATTTGTTGAAAAGCTCCCAAGCAGTTTCAAGTTTTCCAGCTATACACAAGCCTTTGATAACACAATTATGGATCACAATATTCAACTTTAAATCGTACGAGAGCTCATTAAAAAGTTCCATTGCTTCTAACAAACAATCATTCTTACATAGTCCATCCAAAAGAGTTGTAACCAGTGCAACATCATGATCTTGAATTACACCAAATATTTTTCTTGCATCATCGACCTTGCCTACTTGAAAAAGACCCGTTAACAAGGCACTATATGTTATCACATCTGCCCTAACTCCCACTTCAAGCATTTCATTATAAAGGTTCATTGCCTCTTCCACCTTCCAATTTTTGCAATACCCATTGATTAGCACATTGTAACTAACCACATCAGGTTTACAACCCTTACTTGGCATACTAACAAAAAGCTCTTTCGCACCCTTTAGGTCACCAACCAAACAGAGCCCATCCATCAATGAGTTGTAAGTAAACAAACCAGGAACAATACCTCTTTGAATCATGATCTCCAACATTATCTTAGCATCTATTATTTTTGCTTTCTTGCAAAGCATATTCATAATGACATTAAAAGTGACCTCACTTGGTTGAACATCTTGATCCAACATCTCATTGAGTAGACATTTAGCCTCCTCCCACTTTCCACCATTACAAAATTCATGAATTAAAGAGTTATAAGAAATCACATTAGGAAGCACTCCACGTGTTTTCATTTCCTCAAAAAGTTCCATTGCTCTGTGTGTGTGTCCATCTTTACATAGTCCATCAATAATGGTATTATAACAAATAACATCAGGCTTACAGCTAATGCCATATGGACCAGTTCCATTGAGCATTTCTTCGAGCAACTTAAGAGCAATGGATGTATTACCCGTTCGACAAAGTCCCTTGATTAAAGTCCCATAAGTGATCTCATTTGCCTTACAACCAAACTCTTGCATTTTCTTAAATAATTGCATGGCTTCACTAATCCTATTCTCCATACACAAGCCCTTAATGAGGGTCGTATATATCACTGTACCAGGATTATAACCTTCTGTTTCATTGAGCATTTTGTTATGAAACTCAAGAGCAATGTTAGTATTACCTGTTTGACAAAGCCCATTAATTAAAGTCCCATAAGTGATCTCATTTGGCTTACAATCCAACTTTTTCATTGTGATAAACAAGCGTGTGGCTTCAGTAATCCTATTCTCCATACAAAGGCCCTTAATGAGGGATGTAAATGTGACTACATTAGGATTATAACCTCTCCTTAAAATCCCTGCCATGGCCGCACGACCTTCCCTAACCCGATTGACAGTACAAAGGCACTTAAGCAAAATATTAAGCGTGAAAATATCAGGCAAAACACCAGCTACGCTCATTCTATAATATAGCTTAAAAACATCAGCACAACGCTTAACCTTAGCAAGTCGACTAAGTACAGTATTGAACGCAGTAATGGTAGGGGAAGGATTTGCACGCATCATAAAATCAGAGAATTCTAATGCTTCAGATGCACTTACATTACCTGTCCTGCAATTCTGAAGGAACTTCTGAAGCCGTTCTTGAGAAAAATGATCCGGTGAAACAGTCGATTTCGGCGGCGAACATTTGTTAGGGTTTGGAGACGAAATTTGGGGATTTGAAGAAGCAATTCTTGTTGAGAGTTTGGATTTATAAATGGCGGAGGCTGCCATCTTTGAAACCATTGGGAAGAACGTTGTAGCGGCATCAATGAGCTTAGGGTTACTCAATTTGAATGGAGAGATGAAGATTTGAAAGAGCTCCTTTCGTCTTCTTCCTTTTCACGAATTTGCATTTGCAAAACAGTAAGTCTACAATTTAACTATAATAATTGATTTATTAGGTTGGCATAATCCATTATTCTGTAAAAAAAAAAAAAAAAAAAAAAAAAAATCAAACTTGAATGAGCTAAAAGACAACATTTCTCCTCTTACCAAACTACTTTGAAGAAGCTTTTAACTGTAATCATTACTTCTAAATATTTAAAATAAATTTTTGTTATAAATAATAATTTTAAATACTCTTTAAAATTACATCCAAACAAATTTTTTAGTGCGATCATTCTCAATTATTATTTTTAAATACTCAAAATAAATTTTCATTATAAATACTAATTTTAAATATTCTTAAAATTTCAATCCAAACATCACTAAAATTTTAAAAATAATAACCATTTTGGCTCTATTTGAAACTCGAAAAAGGTAATGATTTGAATATTTAGTATATTACTTTGCCACCTACTATTTGCACACAATTGGGTTATGTAGTAGAAAAAAACTTGAGCTTTGGAGTTACTTATGCCTTCTTAATTTTCACCTTCCCCTCAATCAACTTTACTTTTTTTAGTATAATAATTATAGAATAGAGGATGGAATAATCCATCTCTTTGATGGTGATAGTATCTTATCCATTAAGTTAGGTCATCTTCTCCAAGCTCGAGATACACAACGTTGTCCCCTCCCATTTCTTATCCTTCATGTACTTATGGTTGTGCGTGTGTTTCTATTCCCGAGCGCCAAAATTAATTATGCTATGATTTGAGTTAAGTTTCTTTCATTTTTCATATGGTGTTGTATAGAACAAAGGCAATCGTACCAAGATTAATTTTACATTAAATATATTATATTATTTTTAGTTTAGGTTGAGTTGAGTTTAACAAACTAAAAATTGGTCAATTCGAGAACTGACTCAGCCAAATAAAAATTATTAAATTATAACTCACATCTTATGCGTAGAAGGTTATAAATCAACTCAATTCTTATCATTTAGATTGGGTAGTCTAAGTTACTCTAGTCGTGAGTTCAAATTGGATTTGGATAATCCTACCGTGAGCACTACAGGTATGTTGTATGAACAAACAATTTTTTTTGTTTAGTATACATTTCAATTTATTTTAACTATTTTAGTTTGTTCTTTTAGGAATATGCCTTCGGAGAAGCAACGTAATAAACCCTATCATAGGGTAAGATTGTGGGTAACTGTGCAATCGATGGAAGTTAGAGGAATGGCAGGCAAAAACTGAGAGAGGAAAGAAAGCACGGGCAAAATTGTCTTACAACCATCACGCCGACCCATTTTCCTTTGTGAAAATCGTTGAAGATGTATGTCTTTATTTATTTCATTTTCATTAATGTATTTTCTATGCGATAATTATGAAATTAATTTATTATGTTCATGAATGTAGAAAAGGAGGAGAAGAGGTGGGTCCAATCGAAGTCTTCAGGGCTATACATTATAAAGTACAGTATAATGGATTTAAAGGTCGTTGGATTAGTGAACAGTCAAAAGAGTCATATGTAAGTTTATTATCTACTGAAAATAAATTAATTTTATGTTTTCATTTATACAGTAGAAGATGATAAAATTGCGAGATGAATCAAATGCAGCTGGAGCGCCTCGAACCCAGGAAGAAATATGTGAAGAAGTGCTAGGTAGGTGCACAGACGACATTTGCGGCACTACCTACTTGCCACCGGAAAGAAGAGAAAGATCTCCCTCTTCAATTTCAAGGGGTTATGCTGCCTCAACACAACGTGAGATGGCCGAGAGAATGACAATTGTAAATACTGAAAACATACAGCCACGTGAACAAATGACTCAAATGACTGAAGCACAAGCTAGAATGATAGACCAACAAGCAAGGATGAGTGAAACACAAGCAATTCTTCAGGCACAACTAGCCGAGGTTTTGAAGAAGCTCGACAATGGTACCTCGTCATCTAAGTAGAAAGGTAAAATTCGAATATATCTCATAATACTCATTCTTAATATTTAGAAATTGAACTTGTTTAAATTTTGTTTTGGCTATTCTACAATAAAGATAACCACTATTTTGAAATACATGTTTTTTTAGGTTTAAAATTTTTGAGTAAATTAAAACTACGTTGTCATGCTGCCGAAATTTCTAGAAAATATTTTAATTTGAGTTGTGTTGTCGATTTTAAAGCTTTTCTATTGAAACTTTTAACATTCTTATCATTCTTGCTTATTGTAGGTCAAAGTGGATCGAACTCTCAGTTCATCTCAATTGTGTTACCTTCTTTTCGTTTATCACGAGTTTTCAAAGTTGTAAACATTACTTTACATTTCATTTTTAGGATTTTTTGTAAACATTACTTTATTCATATTTCATTTGGAACACTTTATTTGCATTCAATTTTGATATTTACGACAATGTTAAGTGTCTATTCTAATTTGATATTTTGTGTTTGGGTTTTGAAGTTCAATTTTCAATTAAAAAACACAATCACAAACTAATTCATTAAAAAAAAAAACACAATACCTAAGGCGACAGACGAGCTTTGCCGCCTTAAACACCTAAGGTGACGGAGGCACTCTTTCGTCGCCTTAGGTCACCCTTGAGGCGGCAATGAAGCTTCTATCGTCGATGAGGACCAAAATGTGACGAAAGACTTTGTGTGTCGCTTTAGGCTAAGGCGACGAAAGTGGCGACGAAACATTTTTCGGTCGCCTTAGGTTAAGGTGACGAAATTTCATGCTTAAGGCGACAGAAAGTTTCGTGGCCTTAGGCATTCATTCTTGTAGTGATAGACTAATTTTGTAAACAAAAGTTTACCAAAGCCTTAGCGTAGAGTCCAATTTAAACTAAGGTTAATTGTCTAAACCATGATTTTTCAACGGTTTATCACTTTTTAAACATCGTATACAAACGAGTTATTACAACAATTCCTTATTTAAAACCACTCAAAATAGTCTCTTATTTCTAATCATTCAAAATAATCATTCTACAATTATTCATATGCAAACACTTTCATATAGTGATTACTCAAATTATCATTGTTAATAATTTGAATGATAATTCTTTAGAAAAATTCCCAAAGCTAAAATAGAATAAAATCTCAATCCCCAATTGTGAAATCAAATAGCAAATTTAAATCTGAGTTATCATAAAACTCTTGAGAACAGAAAAAATTCCAACTCTTTCATATCAAAAAATAACCTGCTTTGATAGATTGGCGTCAACATTAGTTGAAATGCATGATTGAAAATTAAATAAACAGCAATTAAAAAAAGAATTTAACATGTTCTCCACTTCAGATAAACTAAATAATATTTACACAAACCTGCATAGTGTAATACACCAAAGTGTTGTAAAGAAGTCTACATTATATGTCAATATACCAAGGGATAATGAAAACAAGAACTCCCGTCATCTTTATTCTAAGGGCACCAAGCTGCTTCGTCATATTATTTCTGCCCTTGTATCTTTTCCTTGTGTAATTGTTTAATAATTATAACTTTTAATTATTTTAAACTGGGTACCCTTAACTCTATGTTCGTATCTCCAAAATTGATTTTTTGACCTTTGAGAGCTAAAGTTGTACATAATTATTCTACTACTACAAAAAAAAAAAGACATTAATTGACGTTCTTAGAGTGTCAAGTAGAACGATACTTGACGGTTTTATAAACGTCTAGTATACTGGTATCAAGTATTGTTTGTAGATACTTGACGGTTTGTCAAGCGTTAACTATATATAATTTATTTGACACTTGGTAAGCGTCAAGTATAATTTTTTGTTGACATGCTGAAAGTGTCAAGTAAAGTGATTCTTTTGACACATTGCAAGAGTGAAGTAAGATTATACTTTTGACACGCTACAAGCGTCAAGTAAAGTGTTATTGTTAACACTCTATACATGTCTTAAATATTATCATAGCATATAGTGATATTTGCCGGTATGGCTAAGATTTTTCGTTTTGGGTAGACGGATAGAGCTGCCATGCTCGATGAAATAGTGGACTACGTAAAGTTCCTACGTCTCCAAGTAAAGGTGAAGTTATATCTCTTTGATTTTTATATCATGGTTTGGCCATGTAATATCCGTTGAAAAATTACTGCAATATTGGAAGCATGAACTATTATTCGTACACTAGTTTTATCAATTCCTTTGTTCTTTTTTATTTTTGATATCTGTGAGATAGCAGCTCGATTAATCTCACGAGACAAACCCCCTCAAGGCCCTCGTGGTCAAAACATGATGGTTATCGATCACTTTATTCATTTTGTTGAATGGATGAATTCATTAAATGTTTCTCACGAGACAAACCCCCTGAAGCAATGTCAAAAATAAAATTTTGTTTAGAGATATCTTAGCCATCATCAAATTGACCTTATATTTCTAGTTAAGCAAGCTTAGTTTTGTTTATAATTGACATGTGTGCCAAAAGACCAATAACTTGGCCGCATCAGTGTAAGCTCAAGGATCATGAGGTCACGGGTTCGAATCTCCCACCTCAATTGTTGTGTAATCTAAAATAATAATAATATAATTGTTGAATTTTTTTCTATTTTGCAGGTTCTGAGCATGAGTAGGTAGATGACGTGGTGGCTGAGTCGGTATCGAAGACCATTTAGAGAGTGATAAGTGGAGTTTTGGATGAGTGTCAAATGTTTTTTTTAATTAAAATAAAAGAGAATTGAAAAAAAAATTAGTCAGTTACCGTTCTGACTTCTTTTTAATAATAATAATAATAATAATTACTTTTTAGTTTTTTTTAACTTCTAATCTCAACCATATATTTTTAACTTCTTTGCATCTAATGGTCCAAATTAAAAGCTCTTATTTTTCTTATTTCCCTCTCTATTTAAACTCAACTTTCTTCTTCAAAAATTCATTCACAACTTTTATTATTCAATCCTCCTTAAATCAAAAAGTTTCCATTGTTGATCTCTCCAAACTCTCAAAGTCTTTATTCATTTTATTCTTGAGAGATATTGTATTGTGAGGATTTAGTTGTGAGAAATAAATTTGTATATCTACTCTATTAAGAGAGTTATATTGTGTGCTTTACAAAACTTCCATATTTTGTAACGGTTTGATCTTGATCCGTGGAAAAGATTGAGTTAGCTCTTGAACTCGTAAAAAGAAGTGACGTTCGGTTTGATTCTAATCCGTGGAAATTAGAAGTCAATCAAAGTTTTATTCAAAATCCCAAGAGGCTCTTTGGTGGTGGAGTAGGTCGATTTTGACCGAACCAATTGAAAATTACTGTGTCATTTTCTCTAACTCTTTCCTATTTATTTTTAAGTTACTTGAAGTATTTTATTTCATGTTTTAATTTGAGCTCAATATTTTTTGTGTAAGTAGAATTGTTTTGCATCATCCTTATCTATTTTGTTGTATTATTGTTTCTTTATATTTATTTGCAAAAATTTTAATATTTATATTAATTAAAGCTTTCTCAATAGAATATTTTTTTAAAACTCTATTCACCCCCTCTAGGGTTGCCATACCGATCCAACAAGTAGTGTATTTTGAGGGAGTTTATAGAGAGAGCTTTTAGAACTTAGGGTAGCTTACAAGGGGTTGTTAGCAAAATTTATCTTGGAGAGAAATGAGAATCGTTCTGACTTTTATAGCAACCGGTAGTGTAATCGATGCAACTCACTAATGGTGACTTAATGGTTAGCCATTTTAACGGCTACCATTTAAGTCGGGTATTAACACCAGCATAACCTCTTACCGTTACACTTGAGAGGTATAACTGTCTTATCTCGGGAGTTACTTGGACTTGACCAACCTTTGCAGTTCCTCACCTCCGTGGCCGACCCCTTAAGGGTGTGGGCTTTCTTGGTGTGACTCTAGGGCATTATCCTTTAGGGGAGCGATAACCTAGAATGTTACTTGGACTCGATCGGCTCTTAGAGGAGCCCTGACCTCTACGTCTTTCCCCTCTTTAAGGGGTGTTTGCCTTCGACCAACCCATAGGAGCCGGATTTGACATGGCCTGCCCCGAGGGGCCTAGTTCCCGCAGCTGACTCCCCTAGGATGGTTAGACTTCTCGACATCACTCTCGACCGTTATCAGCGACATCCAATCATCAGTTGGACTCGGCTAACTCTTAAAGGAACCCTGACCTCCATGGTTTTCCTCCCTTAGAAGGGTGTTCGCCTTCAACCGTTCCCTTAGGGATCGACTTTGGATTCGAACAATAATGACTTCCATGGCTTGTCCCCCTTAAGGGAGGTGTTCACCTTCGGCGTAACTCCTAAACGTTATCAGCGGATCCAATTGTCACTTTGACTCGGCTGGTTCTTAAGAGAGCCCTTACCCCACGGCTTTCCCCCCCCCTTAGGGGCTGTTTGCATTTTGCCATCCCCTAAGGGATCAGTTTTGGAAGTCAATAATGACCTTCATGGCTTGCCCCCCTTAGGGGGTGTTCGCCTTCGTTAGCCGACTCCGAGAGGGTCGAGGCTACAAGGACCGTCTCTTAGGGGGTCGAGGCCTTCCTTGGCCGACCCCCGGGGGTTCTATCTGACTTTAGTCGACCCCCGAGGGGTCCTGGCCTATTTTGGCCGACCCCTAGGAGGGATCGGGGTAGTTTGGCCGACCCTCGACCGAGGGTCAGGATGGACTTGGTCGACCCCATAAGGGTTGTGGCCTCCCTTGGCCGACCCTCGAGGGGTCAAGATGAAGTTAGCCGACCCCTGGGAGTTGTGGCCACCCTTTGGTCGACCCCGGGGGTCGGGATTTATTTGGCCGACCCCCTGGGGATGTCGGGCACACTTTGGTCAACCCAGAGGTCTTCCGACACCATTCGGTTGACCCCTGGTGACACCCGACATCCTTTGGCCGACCCCAGGGTCTTTCGGCACCTATAGGCCGATCATCGTTGGATTCCTGACATCCTTTGGCCGACCCTCGGGGACTCTCGACATTCTTTGTCCGACCTCAGGAAGGTATTGGCTTTGTCCGAGTATTCTGAGATATTTTAGCCTATAACAATATCATTTTACGGATAAAACACTATATATACCGGTTGAATTTGTGTATATTTAATCAAACTTTCACGTCTTAAAATTTATAGATCTATTAGACATGTAAAAATGCGATCAAAATCTCACATCTTAGGTAATAGAAAAATTCATGAATATATAAATACGAATAATGTCTCCACTTACAATATACACAAACTAAAAAATTTAACTAATTCAACTTGTAAATTAAAAAATAGAAATATAAAAGATAACTACAATGTGTTGAGCACGTCACGTTTATCGTTGAAAAAAGCTACAAGGGTTGAAGATTTTTGTAGCATGTGATCCATATCAAGAGAATAAGGCGTGTATGACCTTTTCTCTCTTTTCTTTAACAAATCCAATAAAACCCCCCATATAATCTTCTTCATCTTCCATTATCCATCAACATTTCCCAAAAAAAAAAAAAAAAAAAAAAAATCAGTCAATAGTTGACCTCGTCGTGTATGGATCTGATGAGCGACGATTTGAAAAGAGCCCAACAAATAAAGGAGTTCGACGATACCAAAGCCGGAGTAAAAGGTCAGTCATATTATTATTGAATTCACAATCTAAATATCATAATAGATCGTTCTATACATTCAAACTCTTAATTTGTTAATCAAAGAAATACATTAATGTTTAGCTTTAATATTTTATTTACTCAATCTAACCCAATAAAGGACTATCAAAATAGTTCATATACAACAACCTCCTATTGATTCAAATCATTTGTTCTTATAATTCTCGACAAGGTTTGATGGATAGGGGAGCGACCGATATCCCCAAGTTCTTCGTCCACCCGTCTAAGAACATGGACGAGATCGAATCGGTGGTTGTGGCAGAAATCCCGGTGATAGATCTCGGGGACGGGAGGAGGAGGGAGGAAGTTGTGAGGGAGATGAAGGAGGCATGTGAGAAGTGGGGGCTATTTCAAATGGTGAATCATGGGATCCCAAATGGGGTAATGGAAAAAGTGTTGGAATGCAATAGAGAGTTTCATGAGCAAGCAATAGAGGACAAGATGAAGTGGTACTCAAGAAATCCTTTAGAAAAAGTTAGGTTTTATTGTAATGGAGATCTTCTTCTTTCAAAGGCAGCAAGTTGGAGAGACTCCATATGTTTTGAGTTTCTTGATGGTCCCCTTAATCCTCAAGCATATCCTCCAACATTCAGGTTAAAATGCTTTCAACTTTTTTCTTTCATTTAATTTCTTCCTTTCTTAGTTAATATTAAATCCATATATTTACATTAGTTCAGGTTAAAATACAGAGTATAGAGTTTGTTCCATTTTAGTCTCTCAGTTCAATTTTGATTTCTAACTTTGAGATTTGTTTCATTTTTGTTTAGTCCCTAGATTATATGATTTGTTCCATTTTGATCCTTCTAATTTTAAATATCTAATTTTAGTCCCAAACTTTATTAAAAGGAAAATTGTGGTGTGTGTGCTATTCTCACAAAATAATTACAAATATAGTCAAATTTTAAAATTTGCCTATATAATCATTAATACAACAATTATATTTTGCTAATTTTATTTTAAAAGGACTATATATATTTTTAATTATTTTCTAGATTTTGTTAGTTTGATAAGTTTTACTTATTAAACACTCAAAAAATTGTTTCAACTCAACTTTTTTTTTTTAGTACAAATTGAGGGGGTTAACAAGTCCTACATAGAGGACGTCTACTACTCTCAAATAAATTGAGAGTTAATACCGATTTCACAGATCAAACTCGTGATATTAGTGTTAAATTGAAATAACACCAAACAATGAAACAACTGCACCACTGATCCATTCGGTCTACCCTACTATTAAACTAACTAAAATATTATATTTTTCTTTCTTTCCACTCATCTTTCTCTTCCATCTATTTGGTCTAATAAATCTCAATTAATTTTACAATAAATTTCAAAATTTCAACCACAAACTTAATTTCTCAACAAAATCAGAAAGATCAACGTCTCAGATTTTTTGAATTTGAAATTAATTGAAAGAGATTACCATAATTTAAATTCAAACAAATTAGCACATGACTTCCACTTTTTTTTCGAAATTCCGGTGATGTTATCGCCTTCTTGTTTATGTGTTCATCTCCAAATTTTCTTATCGTCTTACAATTTTGTTTAAATTTTCTAATCACTATGGAAGGTTCTTTCAAAATGAAATTTTAGAATTTAAAGAATCTAAATTTTAGAGGGTTTTTTTTTTTTTTTTTTTTTTTGGAACTCAACTAAATTTTGAAAAAGTTCTTTTGTAATGATATAACACAAGAAAGTTTAGGTATTATTATTATTATTTTTTTGTAGGTTTAAATTAAAGTTTTTAAACTTATTTTTGTAGATTGAATCGAGGAGTCATTGCTCCAAATGGGGGAGAAATAGAGAAATATGGAGGAGAGAGAAAAAGTTGTTTTCTTTTAGTACAAATAAAGAAAGTGAGACCACAAACCCTAGATAGGCTGATACAAAAGGTAGGGTACTCGAACCACTGGTCAAGTCGATGCTAATAAATCACTAGTGTCAGCTGAACTATGGCAGAAAAAATTGGATTTAGGAGAGTTTTTTTTTTTTAATTTAATTCAAATTTGAAGTAAGACAATTTTTTAGTTTTTATGAAAGTTAAGAGATTAAAATTGAACATTTGAAAGTTGAAGATCAAAATAAAACAAATTTTATAGTCTGGAAAGCCAAATTAAACAAATGAAAGTTAAAAATGAAAATAAAACAAACTCCAATTTGATATTTTAACAATTATTTTACAAATAGTCATATTTGGTTGCTTAGAAAATCGAAAGTATGATTATAATATCTTAGCCTAGTTTGACTTTGCAATAGTTTGTACCCATTTTTCAATATATATTATTTTTTATTTTCTTGAATTTTGATATATTTATTTCATAGATTAAAGTTTTAATTTTACCAGTCATTAGTATTTTGTTTTTGTAGCACAGTTTCAAAATAATTGTGAAAATTCTACTATAAAACAAAAATATAATAATTTAAAAAAAGTATCATTAAAAATCATTCTTTTCAAACAATCAGATATTATCTCTGGATCACTCTTTCTTAATAAGTGTTAGTGAAACTCTTGTAAATGGTGTTCTTACCATTATTATTTCTTTTTAAGTGGCATTAATTTAGAACAATTAGGGACAAATAAAATAATTGATAGTTAATATTTTATCCACTGCTACATCTAAACATTAGTTTTGGAAAACCTTTCTTCAAGCAAATCTAACTTCTTTTTATTTATAGAATTCTTGAGATTTTTTTTTTTTTTTTTTTTTTTGATATTTAAACTTCATTAACGATTTTCCACTCAAATATAATTTAAACAAAATATGTAAAGAAAATCATATATACCTAACTAAAATTTTTAAAAAGTTGATGACACCTGGTTTGGAATAAAATAAAATCTCACAAAAAAAAAAACATTACTTGAAAAAATAATAAGAAATATTAAACATAACTGAGAGGGAGCGTTTGTTTGGCGTTTTATAAATCTATTAAAAATGATTTTTTTTTTCAAAAAAAATATATAAATAATAAATTTTTAAAATCATTATTTGAACATTTCATCCAAATAAATTATTTATAATTTTTTCTTCTAAATAACTTCACTTAAAATAATTACTCATGATAAGATTTAGTTTGGCATAAAAATAAAAGAAAAATGGACAAGAAATGGAAACTTTGTGGTTTTAATTTTATGGGAATAGGATCAAGATATCATGGAACTTGTGTTTTGAAAAGAGAAAAAGGTGCTTTGAATTGTATAGTATGTGAGAGAGAAAGGGCTTATCAAAACAACTGCCAAAAGAACACATTCAAGACAAAACTAGAGTTACAAAAATTGTAAAAATTTGGTTGAAATTTTAAATTTTTATAATTTTAAATTTAATTCATAGTTTCTAAACAAAGAATCATAAGCTTATTATTATGAATGAAAAAGCCCAAGATCACAAATGGATAGGCCCAATCCACGTTGTTGTATACTAGAAAATTCATGTTTTGTCTTCTTGTACAACTATACCTTTTTTATAACTAATTCGGTATTCTTGCTCTATATAAGCAGTGTTGTGCAATTGTAAAATATTTAAGAAATATTGTAATAAAACAAAAGTGATATATCCTGCATCATCCTATTGAATTCTTTCTTGGTATCAGTAGTCTCGTTTTTCGATCATGGCCAACTCCTCAAATTCTACTACAGCTCCTCCTACTTCTGGGTTGGGTTCTAGTGCTCTTCCCACCATTCCCGTCCCTGCAATTGGAAATACTGCTACCTTTGTTAGCCCTCCTCTAAATCAGCTGTTGAATCAAATTACAACAGTCAAAATGGACCGCATCGACTTTCTTCTATGGCAAACCCTAGCTCTCCCTATTCTTCGAAGTTATAGACTATATCCCTATCTCATAGAAGACAAACCCTGTCCTCCCAAATTTCTTCCAACTCCATTTACCTTTATTGAGTCGAGCAGCTCGTTCCCTCCTCCTTTGGTTGTTAATCCAGAGTACGAATTCTGGGTTGCAGTGGACCAACTCATTCTTGGTTGGCTCTACAAATCTATGGCTGGTGATGTTGCCCTACAAGTTTTGGGTCATCAAACCTCTACTGAGTTATGGCGGGCCATTCAACATCTCTTTGGTGTTCAATCCAAGGCTGAAGTAGCCTATTTACGTCAAGTCTTTCAACAAACTCGCAAGAGATCCTCGTCCATGACTTATTACTTGCTGGCTATGGGCACTCATGTTGATCAGCTTGCTCTTACTGGTAATCCAGTCTCTGATTCCGATTTTGTGACGTAGGTTTTGCAGGGTTTAGATGCAGAATACAATCAGTTGCTGTTAATCTTCACAATCAACCAGATATCAAATGAATCGATCTCCATGCTCTGCTTCTAGTGTTCGAAAAACGACTAGAATTTTAGATATCTCAACAAACAACTGTCCTTCTTCCTCCGTCCTCTTCCGCTATATCTGAGAACTTCGCCAACTATGTGGATCAAAAAGCTTCCTCCAACATCTCTGGAAAAACTCATTCTAGTCGAGGAGGTCAATAGAGAGGTCGATCCTCTAATCGTGGTAACAGAGGACGTGGTTGCTGGAACAACAAGTCTTCATCATCCTCATCTGGCAATCGCTCCAACAGCTCTTCTTGCCCTATTTGCGATCGCCCTGGCCACAATAGCGTTGTGTGTTTCTATCGATTCGATAAGCATACTAGGCCTCAATCGACTCAACATAGGACCAATGCTCCTCAGTTCAATATCCCTACAAATACTGCTTATGGTGCTTCTCACTACCCCGACATTCTTGCAACTTCTGAGTCTGTAGTTGACTCTCATAGGTATGCTGATAATGGAGCTACTACCTATGTCAATCCTTATTCAACTCAACTATATCAACAGTCTGATTACTCAGGTACTGATACTCTAGCTCTTGCTAATGGTTTGTCTGTTCCAATAACTTGTGTTGGCTACATGAAATTACCTATTCAGACTGGTTCATTAGCTTTGCAAAATTTCCTATGTGTTCCATCCATTTCGAAGAACTATTAAGCATATCTCAACTTACATCTGCTAATCCTGTTGTTGTTGAATTTCATGCTAATTGTTGCTTCATTAGGGACAAATGTGCGGGTCACACGCTTTTGAAAGGTTTGGTTCGTGATGGGCTCTATGTCTTTTCTGATTTTGTCTCTACCGTGGTTCCCTGTGCAGTAAATATGGTTGAAAATAACATCTTTAGGTTGAGGTCATCATGTAATGTTTCTATTTCCAGTAGTAAGTCTGTCAATGTTGATGTGACCAGTCTGCTTGGCACAGTCATCTTGGGCATCCGTCTTCTACAATTTAATCTAAAATGTTGAATGACTATAATTTACCTTCTCACTCTATCTTGGTTTCTTTTTGTGATGTGTGTAAACTTGGCAAGACTCATACTCTACCCTACTCTCTGTCATCTTTGGCTACCTTAGCACCATTTCACTTGGTGCATATGGATGTTTAGGGACCAGCCCCAGTCAGTTCTATTGATGGCTTCGGCTATTATGTCAAGTTTGTTGATGATTTATCTGCTTCGACTCAAGAGTGACACCCTCACTGCGTTTAAACAGTTTCATAACATGGTGATAACTCAATTTAATACTCATATTAAGGTTGTTCAATCAGATGATGGCGGTGAATTTCTTCTCATTCACCATTTTGAAAGCTAATGACATCGCTGTTCGGGTTTCTTGTCCCTACAGTTCACCTCTAAATGGGTGTGTTGAACCCAAACATTGTCATCTGGTTGAGGCTGATTTAATGTTTCTTGCTCATGCTTCTCTATCTTTACAGTTTTAATGACATGCTTTTCTAATGGCCGCTATGCTTATCAACTGTATGTCAACTGCTGTTCTGGAATACAAATCACCATTTCTTACTCTATTCCACAAAAAACCACAACTGGATCACGTACGTATCTTTGCTTACATTGTTTTTCCCTGTATTCGTCCTTATCAGAAGGCCAAATTTAGTTATCACTCTATCAAATGCTATACTTAGGTCCAAGCCCTCTTCATAAAGGGCACATGTCTTCATATATAACGCAGCCCCGATTTAACTCTCACTGCTTATGTTGATGCTGATTGGACTACCAATCCAGGCGACCGAAAATCTATTGTTGCGTACTGCTTGTTTCTCAGAAATACCTTAATCCCTTAGTTGTCGAAAAAGCAAAATGTGGTAGTTCGATTGAGTATGAAATCTGAATATTGTGCTCTTGCACATACAACGGCTGAAGTAATATAGGTCCGTCATTTGATTCAAGAGATTGGCTTTCCCCTCACATCTACACCAATGATATTATGTGATAACATCTGCGCAAATGCCTTAGCTTTGAATCTAGTGTATCATGCTCATACGAAGAATATTGAAATAGACATCCATTTTATACGAGATCAGATTCTGCAAGGTCTTCTTCACGCTTAATACATTCCCTCTACTGACCAACCTACTGATTGCTTGACAAAACCTCTTCTTCAGTCCACCTACAAAGCTCATCGGGTCAAGTTCGGTCTCGATCATCCTCGGCCTTGCTTGAGGGGGAATATTACGAATGAAAAGGCCCAAGATCGCAAAGGGACATGCCCAATCCACGTTGCTGTAATCTAGAAAATTTCTTATTTTATCTTCTTGTACAGCTATACCTTTTTTATAACTAATTCGGTATTCTTGCTCTATATAAGCAGTACTGTGCAATTGTAAAACATTCAACGAAAAGGAAATGTTGTAATAAAACAAAAGTGACGTATCCTGCCTCAACCTATTGAATTCTTTCTTGTATATGTTTTGATGAAATCATCATAAATATAAGACTTTTATCATATGATCGGGAACTAAATTTTAGAGAAATCAAACTCTTCCAACTTTTTGAGATTATAACATTGGATGTGAGATGCCTATCCTCTTGATTATGAAATTAACACTAATGCTACTGAGCTATTGTTCATATTCGCCATTAACTTTAATTTTGATTTGTATAGATATGCTACCTGTATATATATATATATAATAAATATCTTTATTTTCATGTCAACATTTTTTTCTTTTTCTTTTTCTTTTCAGATGCAACTTCAATATAATTTAATTTGTGGCATTCTTTTTTGATTGAAGGTTCAAATTCTTATAAACCACATTTATTTACTAAAATGAATTATTTGACATTCTTAAAGTTAGTCGCCTCATTTAATATTTTTTTTAACTTTCAAGAATATATATATATATATATTAAAAACAAATTAAGAGAAAGAGACCATAAACCCTACAGATAAGGGCTGTCAAATAAACTTCAAGAATATATTAGATAAAAACATAATTAAACATTTTTCAATCTTTCTTTCTTTCCCATTCTCTGCCTAAGGACGTTTCACCGTCCCGTTTGCGATGGATCCCAAGGAGAAAATGAGCATCTCTACTTCTATAGCCATTCAAAGTCATGAAAAAATCTCATTTTAAAGTCAAAAGGCAGCTCGAACACGATCATCGTGCACATCGATCACGAGCGAAAGCAATTGATGAAGGTAAGCGTTGTGATTGTAAAGTAAACTTTTCTTTTGTTTTTGACAGAGAAGCAGTGAGTGAATACATGAAGCACATGAGAGAGTTAAGAGATAAGATATCAGAGTTGCTATCAGAGGCATTGGGGCTAAGTACTGACTACTTTGCACAATTAGAATGTATGAAATCTGAAACCCTAGTGTGTCACTATTACCCGCCATGTCCTCGACCAGAACTCACATTAGGCACAACCAAACACTCAGACCCTTCTGCTCTGACAATTCTCCTCCAAGACAACACGGGCGGCCTCCAAGTCTTCCATCAAAATCAATGGCTCCATGTTTCGCCCCTCCCCGGAGCACTACTCGCCAACATTGGCGACCTTCTGCAGGTGCGTGTGCCTTCTCTATCGATATCGAGATAAGTGCACATTATATGTTTTAGTCATCAATGTGAGTTATTAAGTTGAATAGTAACGAAAAGCTAATTTGATATTAACGTGATGCGACACCCGCTTTCAAATACTTGCATTGTATTGAAGTGTCGCACCAGGTTTTCATCATATTAAGTTTTTCGTTGCTATTGAATCGAATAACTAATATGGAAGACTAAATGGATGTTTTTTTAACGGTTCAAACACTAAAATGAAACAAGTAATCATATATGAAGTGGAATTTGATATAGTCTTGAATAAAAAATCATTTTGATTCCTTAACTACAAGATTTGTTGCATTTTGGTCCCTGAACTTTTACAAGTCTAAATAGTCTCTTTTCAAGTTTGTTCTATTTTGTTTTTCTTAAACTTTCAAATGTTCAATTTTAGTTTCTAAATTTTTAAAATAAATAAAATTTGATCCTTATTTATATTAAATTATTAATATTGTTGGATCAATATAAAAAAATATGTATAACTTCAAATTTAATATAGAGACCAATTTTAAATCTTTAATTAAATTTTAGGGATTGAAATAAAATTCTTCAAAAGGTCCAAGAACTAAAATCAGAATTTTAAAAGTTTAGGAATCAAAACAGAACAAGCACGAAAGTCCAGGGACCAACATACAACTAATCTCAAACTCTAGATACTAAAATGATATTTTAACTTATAGTTTTGAATTGATTTATGCAGCTAATCACCAATGACAAGATCAAGAGTGTAGAACATAGGGTGTTGGCAAGGAGCAAGGGGAAGAGAATATCAGCAGCATGCTTCTTTTATCCAAGTGCCAAACACAGACTCACACCTTATGGACCAGCAAAAGAGTTTCAAACAGAGGAAAATCCACCTATATATAGACCAACAAACATCAATGAATATCTTAGCTACTATATAAAGAGATTAAATGGAAACTCAGCCCTGCCACATTTCAGAATATGAAAAACCCCACTTAAAACAAAAATAAGATTATACTATCAAGTTAAAAAAAAAAAAAAAAAAAAATCAAGCTTAGAAATAGAAACTTGATCTGCTTTTAGATTCTATTGATTTCTTTTTTTTTTTTTTTGTTCAACTTTTGAGGACTATATGGTAAAGGGTGAATCTCTATAGTTGTTTGGATTAAGATTTTAAGAGTATTTAGAATTAGTATTTATAATGAAGATTTATTTTGAGTATTTAGAAGTAATGATTGCAGTTAAAAGTTCGTTTGGATGTAGTTTTTAACCGTATTTAAGATTAGTATTTAGAATGTAAATTTATTTTGAGTATTTAGAAGCGATGATTATAGTCAAAAAACTTGTTTTAATTTAATTGTTAAGAGTATTTAAAATTAACATTTAAAATCAAGATTTATTTTGAGTATTTAGAAGTGATGATCAATAATGACTGTAGTCAAAAGCTTGTTTTGGTATAGTTTTTAAGAGTATTTAGAATGAGAATTTATTTTGAATATTTTAGAATTAATGATTGAAATAAAAAACCTGTTTGGATATAATTTTTTTAGAAGTATTTTCAATAAATCCTACTTCTAAATACTCAATCCAAACATCCCGCGCACTTTGATACTAAATAGATTTCTAACCACAAGCAATAACTCACAGTGAAACCTACACAAACAGTTGAAAAAAGTTGAGCAGTTGATGAAGCTGTCACATAATTGTATTTTACTGTGCTGTTTTCCCCCTACAATAGTTGAAAACCAAATATCAAACCATGATTTTCAAGAACAATGAACAGCAGTTGGCCTTCACTACCCTACAATTTGAAAATGATTTTATTTTATGCAAGTAAAGATATGCAAAGATGGTAGGTTTTCATTCAGTATAAAATACCTTTATTTTAAACTTAAACATGTGTAGCACGTAAAGTCGATTTCTCAATCGAGTTCTTTCGAAACATGAACGTGTTACAGGTAAACAATAACTCTCGCGTGCTGGTAAATTTGGCTTATTTATGCCTCGACTGCAAAACAAATTCATATCTTCGATCTCACCATGATCTTCTGTTATGCCTTTTAGTTTTGTAGTCTCAAGCTTCTAATAGCCTTTGCTATATCCAAGAAATGGCTGCATTTTTCACACAACATCTGATACATATGTGTATCACTTGGCCTTATGTTTTTTTTTTTTAACGAATCAGAGCAACAAAGAGCTGAATCTCAGTAGATCATGTCATTTACAATATCCTCTCGCATATGTAAGTCGTTTGCAAAAGATTCTACCCGTCAATTGATAGAAATTACGTTACAAAGCGATTCTTGTAACTCATCTGTTATGAGGGCTTAGCCAATAACACGCACCTTTTTGGGGGCATCACTTGTCATTTTATGTCAAAACTGAGAAAAAAAAAATTAAATAACCAATAACAAAAATGGTGTTCAAGATTATAATATAAAAGTGTTCATTTTTTAGTTCACATAAAAATGGTTACTTAAGTGCAAACATGTTGAAAGACTAAGCCCACTATAAGGGACAAGAGGTGTATATTAAAGGTCATTTCTAATGGTAGTGGCTAGGTTAATTATAAGTTCGAGTCTCTAAACTTTTAGATTTGTGACAATTTGGTAGTTAAATTATAAAAGTAGCCCATAAGTCCTATTTTTCTTTCTTTTTTTTTTTCTTTTGACAAGTAGCCAACAAGTCTTTGAACTTAAAATTTTTTGTATGGATAGGTCACTAACATATTTGAATTTTTTTTTGAATTAAATGAAATAAAATATTATAAACTTGGAATTTTGTATCTAGTAGGTCTGATTTTAGAAATGCTTTCTAAGGACCTATTGAACACAAAATAGATGGCTCATAGACTTATTATTCACCTTTGAAAGTTCAATAACCAAGTAGATACAAATTTGGATATTCTAGAACTAAACTTAATTGTAAGTTACCTAACCCACGATCTATTGGTATGACAGACACTTATTTCACTTGAGCTATTGTCATTGTCACTCGTCATAATTGCAGGAATGACTTCCTTTCTTCAAGTAATAGACAATGTTAAATTAATTATGTTAAATCATTGATAATGAGTTTATTAGTAGTTTAACATAATTCAACATAAGAGGATGTTTATGATCTTTTTCCTCAGTTAAAGGAGTTGTCGTTTTCCTTTTGTAAGCGGGAATGTAATAGAATCGCTGATTTGCTGGCTAACCCACGGTTGGTGCCTAACTCTTTTTGTTTAAGTCTGGGTGATTCTGTTTTGGATGGCAGCCATTTTCGTTCGGTGTGGAAGGAGTGTCTCCCACCGGAAGTGGCTGCTTTGCTAATGTTAGAGCTTGCTTGCTCTTCTGCTCGTTGTTAATGATATTTGTTGTTTTCAAAAAAACATAATTCAACATGGTATCAGAGCATAAGTTCATGAGTTCGAGTTCTTACCAAGTCGTTTCCACCCTATTTAAAATTAAATTTTACTTGTAAAATATTTTGTGAGCGAGAGTATTAGTTGATATAATTAAATTTACTCATTTTCTGTTACGCGAATGTTTTAAAGGCAATTACCTTCATGTTGACAACATTTATCTATCCTGTCAACATGTTCGGCCATGCCTTGCAAGAACACCATGTGCCTGATCCTGCGCTCCAACAATGAATCAATACTACTCTGTGATACAAGCAAGAAAACTTATGTAAGGATGAAGCAAAAAAGTAACGAAACATTATGTTTCAAACAAAAAAACAATGATGAAAGAATGACTTTCCAAAAGTTACTTTTGCTCCATTTAGTACAAACTATCGTAGTTCTTTGATGTGATCCTGAATCGAATTGCTTGTTCTTCTGCCAAGGCATACTGTTGGGATAAAAATGAAATATGAAATGAAATATTGTGGAAGCAAAAATCAAATCAATGTCTCAATGTTTCTTGA
>JBBMEG010010188.1:0-17814 GCA_037832605.1 Cyclanthera cordifolia
GTTTAAACGAATTTAGCAAAACTTTAAACAAATTTAACGAAATAAACATGTAATCTTACCTTTTGGAAGAGTGGTGGCGGTTTCCGGTGAAAGAGGTGGCGAGGATGAGATTTTTTAGAGGATTTGGGAGAAAATTGAAGATTGAAACGGAGAAATGGAAAAGAATGGGCAATTTTTGCATTATGTAATCGGGGGCAAAGGCGACGGAATTAAGCTCCGTTGCCTTTGCCCACCAAAAACTAATAACGTTTGGGCAAAGGCGACGGAGAAAGCGTTGCAGTCGCCGAAGCCCAAACATTTTTCCGCCCAAAATTGGTTTTGGGGGGAAATGATTGAGGTAAAGCGACGAAAACCCTTCTGTCGTCGCCTTTGTGCAATTCAAAAATCTTGTTTTACATCAAAGGTGACAGAAGAAGCAGTTCCGTCGCCTTTGTTATGAGGTAAGGCGACAAACAAGTGTTCTGTCGCCGTTTGTGTTAAACAAAGGCGACGCTATATTTTTCTGTCGCCGTAGCGTATCAACAGCGACATAATTTTCTTCCGTCGCCGTTGTCCTCGTTGCCTTTAGGGTTTTTTCTTGTAGCATGCAAACTCTGAAAATTTAAGTGCTGAAACCGTAAATGCCATAACAAGGATTCATCATTCACTATCACATTCAAGCAGTTGAAATCACCCACATTAAAATCTACTGGAAACATGCGATTTTTTGATGAAAAGGTTTTAAGGATTAAAATTGAGAGTTGATTTCCAGAGATATTCATCACATAACCCTTTTCGGCTAACTGTCCAATACTCAACAAATTATTTTTCAGATCAGTTACATAAAAAACATTTGAAATATACCTCTGATCGCCATTTTCAAAGCGATAAGAATTCGCCCTTTTCCCGTTAGAAGAACGAAACTTCCGTCACCAAATTTCACTTTTGTGTGAAACGATTCATCCAAATCTGCAAACAACTCTTTATAACCACACATGTGATTCGTGCAGCCTGTATCCAAATACCAAGTTTGGTCGTTTGGAGTTTCATTTGATGTGGCTACCAATAATAATGCATGATCATCTTCGTCATATTCTTGATTACGATATTCCTGAGTATAATTGGCAACTTGATTATCACCTTTTGATCTGCACTCATTTGCATAATGGCATCGCTTGTGGCAATTATAACATTTCACATCACATTTATTATACGTACCTCCATGTTCTCTTTGTTGCCTTCCATGATTCTGGCCACCACGACCTTCGTTGGAATAGGTGCACGTTCACGTCCTCTGTCTCGTGAACTACTATGTTTGTGATAGGAGCTACCAATTGATGCCTGTTCAATTGGTTTTTCAATTTTACTGTCTTTCATTAGTTGTTCATGCGCTCGCACGGAACCAGATAATAACCTTACAGTCATTTTAGACAGGTCATTGGCCTCTTCAATGGCACCAACAACATGTTCAAATCTAGGAGTACAAAATCTTTTCCACTTTTGTTTGCTCTGGATGTGTTTCTCCATTGATCTTCATTTGATTTGTCAAGGCCAGAATTCTGTTGATGTAGTCATCAACCGTTTATGTGGTCTCCACAGCAACTCATATTGGCGCATCTTAGAATTTGAAGGATATTTTCCTCACCTTTATAAGAGGTCAACAATAGTCCAGGCCTCACTTGAGGTCGTTGCTCTTTCGATCTCGAATGTCTTATCATTCATCCCTTAGTGGATGAAATACAACGCCTTCTTGTCTTTCTTCTTCGGTTCAGATGTGCTACTCGTTGGGCATTTTCAGCTATTGGAGAACAAAATATCTAGAGAATTAAATGGCAGATCAACTGTATTATCTTATGTCTCCCTATTCTTCATTCTAGCCATATTTAAAGCCTACATGTTTAAAAATAAAATGCACTAATCCATTATCGCACTATGCACACTACTCTAAAAACTAGCCTTAAATTTTGTCGCATTAAACAATGGCACGATCTCTCACAATTAAATAAATAATAAAATTAAATTAAAATTAATAAAAAATAGTTAATAATTATTTCAATAGGTCTGTTTTTAAAAATACAAGTAATATATATATATATATATATATATATATCTTGAAACAATGAATGAATATCTTGTATTCAACTACTGATTATAAATTTAAATTTCAAAAAAAAAAAAGAAAAAAAAAAAGCCAAACAAAATTTTAATAAATTTTTTATAATGGACGACTATTTGATTCATAATTATTGCAAACATAACTAACTATATTTTAAGTTTATCCAAATCTTAAATCAAATTTATCCCTAGCTTTATTTTCCATCAAATATCTTATGTTTTTATTACTTAATTTTTAACTAGGTGGGTGCCCTATCCAAACAATACTCCGTTTACGTACCGGATCTTCTCTTTTTCGGCGGCTCCGTCTCCGACAAAGAGGAGCGGTCTCCGAAATTTCAGGCGGAGTGTTTGGCATTAGGGCTGAGGAAGCTTGGAGTCGAAAAATGCACGTTGGTTGGTTTTAGCTATGGCGGGATGGTGGCGTTTAAACTGGCTGAGCTCCGGCCTGACTTGGTGGCAGCGCTGGTGGTTTCCGGTTCTATTCTGGCAATGACAGATTCCATCAGCGGTGAGACGCTACAGAGATTAGGATTTGGATCGTCGTCGGAGCTCTTACTTCCGACATCGGTGACTGGCCTCAAAGCACTTCTCTCCGTCGCCGCTCATAAAAAGCTTTGGTTTCCTGATCGGCTTCATAAAGATTTCCTTGAGGTCAGTGCAATTATTTTATTTTATTTATTTGTTTTCTTTTTTTGCAAGTCGTTATTTTCTTTGAATATTTAAAAAACTTGAGGGAATATTCAAGAATAATTACAAAAATAAATTACAAAAATGAAGACGCAGTTTAAAGGAATCATTGATGTTGATTGAATGTGATCATTGACATTAGTGGAAGATAGTTTGTACAAATGATCGAAGACTATTAGGCATGTTTGGCTTGGGAGAGAAGGGAAAAAAAAATGGATAAATGAAGAAAAGTAAATATAAATGATTGATGCGATGGAAATTGGTGAGCCAAACCAATAGAAGAGATCTCTTCCTTTCCTTCTATTCTCACCACATCAAACATGTCATTGTAGATATAATTCACTATAAACATTGATACTGATTGAATGCAATCATTAAGATCGATAAAAGACAAATTTTAAGAAATGATTAAAAATAATCAATGACACTAAGTAAAAAAAAAATCATTACAAACTTTGAGTAACTTCAATTTTTGCACATTGTTATTGTTGTGGGTGAAATATCCCTATAATATCCAGACAAGGCATATGCCTTCCTGAAGGGCAGCCAAACAAGTCTGACCCCCTCATAAGGACTAGTAAAATCAAGACCATGCTCCAGGCTGAACTCGAGGTCGAGGTCAGAGGCTGAGCTCTAGGACGAGCTCTAGGCCAAGCTCCAGGCCGAGCTCAATCGAGGCCGAGCCCGAGACCAAAGAAAGTCTGATTCCCCCCCTTAGGCGGTCGGCGTGGGAACCAGGTCCCCTAAGACCGAACAATGTCGAAATCCGATCCCTGATGAGAGAGTCAAGGGCAAACACCCCATAAGGGGGCAAGCCGTGGAGGTCATTAATGACCGAGTCCAAAGCCAATCTTTGAGGGGACGATCGAAGGCGAACACCCTCTATAGGGGCAAGCCATAGAGGTCATTAGGGACTGAGTCCAAAGTCGATCCCTAAGAGGACGGTCGAAGGCGAAAACCTCCCTTAGGGGGAAAGCTGTGGAGGTCAGAGCTCTCCTAAGAGCCGGCCGAGTCCAAGTGACAATTGGATATGCTAATAACGGTCAGGATTTACACTGAGGGTGAACACTCCCCCTTTAGTAGGCAAACCGCGAAGTTCATTAGTGACTGAGTACAAAGTTGATCCCTGAGGGGAAGGTCGAAGGCAAACAATCCTGTTAGGGGAAACCTGGGGAGGTTAGGGCTCCCCTAAGAGCAGGCCGAGTTTAAGCGACAGCTGCATCAACTGATAACGGCCAAGAGTTACACCAAGGGTGAACGCCCCCTTTTAGGGGGGCAAACCATGGAGGCCATTAGTGATCGAGTCCAAAGCCAATCCTTAAGGAGACGATCGAAGGCGAACACACCCAAAGGAGGAAAGCTGTGGAGATCATGGCTCCCCTAAGAGCCGACAGAGTCTAAGTGACAACTGGATCCGCGGATAACGACCAAAAGTTACACCGAGGGCAACACCCCCCTTTAAGCGGAAAGCAGTGGGGTCATTAGTGACTGAGTCCAAAGCCAATCCCTGAGGAGACAGTCGAAGGCGAACACCCCCTTAAGGAGGGGGAGCCATGAAGATTAGGGCTCCCTTAAGAGCCGGCCGAGTCCAAGTGACAACCAGATCTGCTGATAACGACCAGGAGTTACATCAAAGGTAAACACCATCCTAGGGGCAAGCCATGGAAGTCCTTATGGACTGAGTCCAAAGTCGGTCCCTGATGGGACTGTCGAAGGCTAACACCCCCAAAAGATCAAGGGAAAGCCGTGGAGGTCAAGGCTCCCCTAAGAGCTGATCAAGTTCAAGTAACATCCTAAGTTGTTACACCCTTAAGGGGTAACATCCTGGAGTTACACCGAGAAAAGGCTCACACCCTTAAGGAGTTGGTCATGGAGGTGAGGACCTGCAAAGGTTGGCCGAGTGCAAGTAACCTCATTGATAAAACTGTTACACCTCTCAGAACAATTCACATTTCTCTCAAAGCAAAATTAGCTCAAATCAAACTGTAAGCTAATCCTAAGCTCTCAAACTCTCTCTAAACACTCTCCTAAATGCGTTTACTAACTTAGGCATCGTAGGCCATGTGGCTCACACAACACCGGTGTGCCTAAATTTTATCTTTTTTGCAGGCTTCTCGTCCTCGGTAAACAAATTGTACCGTTGATCCTAGTTGACCATTTTTCGACATCAACAGTACTTAGTGGTCTACTATACATGACATACTTCCTTAGTCAAAGTTAAATTTTAAAGTTATTCTAACATTTTTTTTCTCATTTAATTTTTTTATAAAAATAATAAGTCTATTTTGTCATGCCTAGACCACTACACTTCGTTAGAATTTTTCATTAAAAAATATAGCCACACGCATTGGACCAACTTATCTACTCTAATTAATTTGGAAATCAATACTAGTAGATGTAGCTGAATGTCATTATATATATATATATATATATATATGATAATTGAAAAAAAGAGGGACCAACCAATGATCACTTTAACTTTACCGTATTGGAAGTTATTATTATTATTTATAATAATACTTTGAAATATATCATTTGGAAATGAGGTTCCATCCAGCACACTCAACTATGGTTATACACATTATGACCAACAACAAAATAGTTTAAATCACCGAAGCGAACATAGTTCATTTGACGTCACTTATGTATTAACATCAATTTGATAAGTTCTCCTATTCTCTATTTGTGCTCCGAAAAAAAAAAAAAAAACAAACACAATAATAAAAAAAAAGAATTCTCTATATAAAATTCTCACTTATATTCTCACTGTATGTTTGTTTCTACTCTTAAAAGACTCTTTAAATTGAAAGGGGAGGGAGAGTTATACAAATCATGGACTACCAAATATGTGAAATTACAGTATATAATATTGAAAAATAAATAAGCTTAAAATAATTTCAACATTTTCTCACTTCGTGTATGAACATCTCACTAATGTCAAATGAAAACAAAACACATGTATTATGATGACAAGTCTTATGAATGCGAGTATTATCTTCTATATAACACAGTGTATCTTATTCCTCCACACACAACCTACATACTTTAATGAATATGTCTTATAGTTATTTGAGATATATACTAAAGTAATATTTTGTCAAGAGAAAATATGTATGTGCACGAACTAAATGAAAAAACATAAATTGAATAAGAGTTATAATAAAATATTAAATGTCCAATAAATATTTATATAGAAGAACAAAGTTTGATTATATGATTACATGATTACTGAAAACCTTTGGTGACATATTTTTATTCACTCAATCAATAATTATCAATTTAGTGATAATGTGTTAAATTACCACTTTCTTATATTTAGTACGTTCTCAAATGACTAAGTATTTAATGTCAGTATGCTTATTTCGATAATCACTTTTGTTGTTTTTATCCACAAGTACAACTAAATTGTCATAATACATTCTTAATTGCAACAAATGGAGTGAACGACTCGAAAATGAGAAATGAAACTCTTCAACCATACACTATGCGAGGTAGCTTCAAAACGCTATATGAACTCAACTTCTTTAATGGAAGTAGTAGTTAAGGTTTGCTCAGTACTTCTCTAAAATATAGCACCACCAACATGCATGAAAATAAAATTAGATATCATTTTACATGAATCAACACAACAGAAAAAGTCTAAATCGGTATAGCCAATTAGTTCTAAATTGTCGGTATGTTTATACATGAACATATAAATTTTTGTTCCTTGAAAGTATATCATAACTTTCTTTATAGGTTTTCTAGTGGTCAACACCTAATTACTATGAAATCTTCTTAAAATCTCAACAACCAATGTGGAAGTGCATGGAATGTTATTCATCTGTTTCTATTTGAGCTTATTTTTAAGATACTAAATAAGGCTAAATTTATCACATTTTACAATGTGTGCTACATTTGGTAACAATCTTTCATCTAAAATCTCATTAAAATTTTGGTGATATAGGTATTTTAAGATAAACCCAAAATTTCTCGAGATATTTCTCTATGGATCTTAATGTCAATGACATAAGATGTCTCACACATATCCTTCATATCAAAGCTATTTGAGAGAAATTGTTTCAACTGATATAGCAAACTTTTATCATTGATTGCAGGCAAAATGTCATCCTATTATGTAACATGAAAACATATCTCACTTTTACTGACTTTCTAGTATATACATTGATTCATAATGTTCTCTTCGGGACTAAATGAAGTTAAATTTAAAACATCACTGGCAAAGAGCTTGTTTTAATTCATAAATGAACTTATTAAGCTTACAAACAAATGTTCATCATTTAGAGAAGAATCCTTCTAAGTGCTTTATACAAATCTCTTCCTCTAAATCACTATTTAGAAAATCCGCTTTCACATCCATTGGTACAAATCAAATCTAAATGCACAACCAACGCCATAGCCACACGAAATGAATATATTTCATGTACGTGAGAAAAAAAAAATCTTTGTGTAAAGGTTCCTTGTTGTTAAGAGAATTCTAGGCGACAAGTCTTTTCTTATTTCTCTGAATGTTACCATGTGAGTCTTTCTCTTTATTTTGGAAACTCACATACTATGGTTTTTATATCACTAAGCAACTTGACGAGATTCCAAATTCGATTACACGCTATAGAATCTATCTCATCTTTCATGACATTGAACCATAAGTTTGAAGCATATTAATTAACTCATAGCTTGTGAAAACATCTCAAGACCACTTTTTGGCTCCAACATCGTAGCCACACTCCTGTAAATATACAACATAATCACTAAGATTTTTTTTTTTCCCTTACTTAATTAGATCGTAATAATGTTAAGTCAATATTCTCATGCGAAACATGATCGTAATGCTCAACCGAGATTGTTAAAAAAAATTAAGAATTGATTAAACCTCATTGTCTACTAGAGCAAGATAAATAGCTTTTGGTTGTTCCAAGACTAGTTATTCCCTTGATGTTGCACTTTCTTTCTTTACAATGACGTTCTTTTAATGTCGATAAATGTTAGTTACTTCGAATTTGTTTATTCGGACGATGATCATTGGTTGATACCATCATTTTTTTTTAGTGATATTTATCTTACATCTTATATATAGTAATATTCTTGGTTCGGAATTGAATTGAAACGGCTAAAAAGTTGGTCTATCCAAGAATTGAATCAAACCCAATTAACTCTCATAGTTTTGAGTTGAATAAGTTCATATTGGACAAGTTATCAATTTTGTACATATATCCAATACATTTGGATGAATAATGAGCCAACCCTTTGATAACTTCATCTTACTTGTATCCGTTAAATAACATAAAGGGTATTAGATTTTTTTTCTAGTTCAACTATAATTATAGATAAGATTCAAATCTAATAATCTTTTAGTCACATGAATACATCGACGAAGGGTTTTTAGAGAGTTCGCCTTTCTTAATTCATAATTGTTTTCTTTTCATGATGAATAATTGCAGGTAATGTTCAATAACAGGAAAGACAGAGCAGAGCTCCTTGAAGGTTTAATTATCAGTAATAAAGACACCACAATTCCTAATTTCACACAGGCAAATATATTTCATATCTCTGTCTCTCTGCTCTTTCTTTTATGAAGACTGGTCATGATTCTTCATTCATCTATTTGCAGGAGATCCATCTTTTATGGGGAGAAAATGATCAAATTTTTAAGGTTGAGCTCGCCAGAAAATTACAGCAGTATGTTATTTTCACTTAATCACACCAACAATTAACAGTTTTTGTTTCAATATATTATTTTAAGGTTCATGATAATCATGCTAAAATATAATAATTAACATATGTTAATGTTTATGACTCTTTGATAAACTTAATATATATAAATAAAGAGTTCAAAATTGATATACAATTTCAAGTACTGTCAGTATTGGCTTATTATGATAATTATGATCGATATCTTATTTCATCATGGTATCACTTCATGGGGAGTCTTTCTTGGCATATTGTAGCAATATCATAAAATTATGTCACTTACATTCTTTTAAACTATCATAAAAGTTTTTTTTTTTATTACTTTTAAGTATTTATTGAGTTACTTTCCAACTAAATATAATTGTCTAATGAGAATAATTGAGTTGCATGTAAATTCGATACAAAACTATGCATGTAGGGAACTTGGCGACAACGCAACATTTCGAGGCATACCGAAGGCTGGTCACTTGGTTCACTTGGAGCGACCGTGTGTCTACAATAGGTGCCTCAAGCACTTCCTTGCTACCCTACATTCAAATGCAAAAACCAAGTGAGATGACAAAGTGGTTCCTTGATATTATTCTATACGATGACTATATTTTTGAGTCATAAACAATACTTTCTATGTCAAAATTGGAGTTGTTCTATCGTATGTCATCGTAGGCTCAACAATGATACTATCAAAAAAGTGTCATGGTTGAACTATTTATGACAGTATTTATAGTCATACAGTAAACATAGAATGTGTATTAACCACATTAATATGATGTCAACACATATCAAGTTAAGACACTATTATATAATCATCAATTCATCTAAAATGACTCTTTATTCAAGTCATATATCTTTCTTTAATAACAAATATTTGTAGTCAATATTATGTAATTCTTGATACCTAAATATATTGTTAAGTTATATGTTTTGATGACATTGGTTATATCTATAAAACCTTTTTTTTTTGGTGCTCTTATTACCTATTATTGTCATATAAAATATGTTCATCAAGATAACTTTATAAGTACAAACTTCTCGACAAATAAAATTTTATAAACGAATTGAAATGTTTGCCCACGTTTAAACTTGAACAAAATAAGAAAAAGATAATAACATTACACTTAATAAATATTGACTAAGTTTTTTACAACAAAAAGTATAATCAGTGATTCTTGAAGCGTGTTTCTTCCAAACATCATTCCTTGAATGCGTTTGTGCAAAACCTAGGAAATAAACATGTTAGGGTGATTTAAGAAAAACTTGAGTTAAGATAAAAGGATTTGTAAAACTTATAAAAACCAATCAAGAACAAGAAACCAACCAACCGTGATGGACACAAACACACAATAAAGCAATGTTCAAAATCAACCTACATCGACAAGTGTTCTATTCGAAAGGAAATTTGAAGGTCGAAAAAAAAATGTTTTATTTTTCCATGAACAATTTTTGTTTTGTTAAAATACATAAATAATGAATTTGATATTTACCGTTTCAATTTTCCCTTTACTAAAAAATTTCAATAATAACTCATTACAAACCAAATTAATAAACTACACTACATATATTAAAATTAATGTCTTACAAGTTTCAATATACTACCCCCGTTATTATTGTTAAAATGAATGATAAGCAATGCTCAATTCTTCTCACAAAGTGAGGTCTTTGAGCAAAGGTCATACAAAACTTGTTAGATCTGGCAACCATCTATCCTAATCAGTTTGTTTTTCCCTAACCGTTTGCTAACAAGCTTTCTAAACCACCTAAGGCACTAAACAACCTAGGGCACTATCCTATAAGCTTGTACTATATTTCTTCTTTGTGATACATGTATATAAATGTCTTAAGAGCAGGAGGAAAAGCAGTTGGTGAAAAAGATGAAATGTAAATGGAAATGGTTGAAAATAAAAGTGGTACCTGATTCACCCGTGGATGTAGGCTGTTGTTTAGCCGAACCACGTTAACTCTTTGTGTTTCTTTCTTTCTTTCTTGTTCTGTTCTCTCATGTTGTCTCATTCTAATAATCATACACATAGATTAGAAACAAATTAAACTGTGATTAGTAAAGTTGAAAGAACAAGAAAGAAATCGAGAAGAATGGTTTTAAACAAGAACAGAAAGGATCTTACCTTTATAACTTCCTGCGACTCTCAACTTTGATACCAAGAGATCATCAAGAAACGCAAAGGGACAATGATTATAGCAGAAGACGACTATTATCGTCATCAACAAAGCACAAAAGATGAATCGGTGAGGAAGCAGCGGATCTAGCAAAGATATGCCAGGTCCATCACTATCACCTTAAAGCAAACTCAGTGAAGGTCAAGAAATAAAAAATTGAACGAAGCTCTGGCAAAAAATCACCAGAACTCCTTTCATCTCTGATCGAGGAAGGAGAGAAATCAGCAGTGATCGCAACAGTGGAAGAACAAGGGTTTTGTTCAATAGGGAATAGTGGAATCAACGTGTACAACATGCCAGTACGACCAACAAGGCAACACAGAAGGGTGGCAACATTACAGCCATTCATCCCATTCTTCATGCTCAATCTCAACCATTCATTCCGCTACCGGTTTGAGTAAAATCAAACAAGAATCGGTTCAATTTACTCAAAGATAAGTGGGCCTGTATATTTCTTCTTTTATATATATCACTGCAAGAAAAATAGCTTTAGGCGACAGAGGCTACGGTGACGGAGGTCCATTGCGTCGCTTTATATCACCTACAGCGACGGAACATAAAATCTGTCGTTGTATCCTTCGGCTGAAGCGACGAAACACCATTTCCGTCTCCTTAGCCACTCAGCTTAAGCCGACAAAACGTTTTTCTATCAACGTACAACGACGAAAACGGTGTTCTGTCGCCTTAGCACCAGGCTACAACGACGAAACTGGTCTTCCGTCGCCATAGATTAAAGTTACGGCGACAAAGCCCTTCGTTCATCGCTCAATCTTAACGTTTTATTTTTGGTATAGGAAAAATGGCTCGGTTACGGCGACGAAACGAGGCTGCGTCGCCGTCGGTCCCTCAAAACATTTACATTTTCCACCCAAAATCGAAAATGGGGGGAAAACGAAACGCTAAGGCGACGAAGTCTTAAAGTTTCGTCGTCGTAGCCTTCCATCCTTCTTTAATTTTAAAGAGACTAAGGCGACGCAACAGCCTCCGTTGCCTTAGCTCCCCCCACAAAGTTTCATTTTCCCCCGAAAGCGAAAATGTGTGGAAAACGGAAGGCTAAGAAGACGGAGCATTATAATGCCATCGTCGTAACCTCTTTTTTTATTTTTTAAAGAGGCTAAGGTGACGAAACTTTATTCCTTCGCCGTAGACTCTATTACAGAACACAAAATCGCCCTCTTTTTTCATTTCTCACTTTCCCTTCCCGCAAACCCTCAACACTCTCTCAAAATCTCACCCCCCCCCCCCCCCACCATGGCCGCCGCTCCTCCTCCGCCTCTACTCCTCCGTCAGTCTCCAAACTTCTAACTCGGTACTACTTAGTTTTGAGTTCTTCTTAATTATAACGGTCAATTTGTTTGTGTTTATCGAAATGTTTGGAATCTAATTTCATAATGTTAGAGTTATTTTTTTCGTTGGCAAGAGTGGATAATGAACTTTTGTTGAACGTTGTTATCTTATTTCTTGATCTAAATAATGATAATTAAGAAAAACCATTTTCAATCTATTCTTGTTTATACTTGTTGTTTGAGATTTTTGTTATAATTCTTTGTCTTTTGTTTTGTTTTTGTGCTTCTTTTGTTTTGTTTTTGTGCTTTCTTTATACTATAGATAACTTGAGTGTATTGCCATTATTTTTTTAATAGACATTTGTTTGCAAAATTGGGTGTATTGCTATTAATTTTTTATGAGGGGTTTGTTTGTAATAAAGAAGTGAAAGAGATTAATACAATCAACAAAATTGAAATGGAACGCAACAAGTGAAAATCAATTCGGTTCCTTCGGATTTTAAATTCTTCGAAGAGAAAACCGAACAGATGTTAATCGGCTTTGGAAAGTTGGTTTAGATTAAGAAGTAAAAAACGAATCAAATCCATGGACTGGTTTTTATATTAATTTGTTTGTTTTTATGGCTATCTTGTAGTAATGCTAGCCTTATTCATACAATAGATGCATTTGTACTTTATTTATGTTTATGACAATAAAATATTGAAGAGACTCGACATCCAATAAACTTTGACCACTACAACCAAGCCGCCTCAATCCTCGACAACAATCTAACCAAACCTCACTTTAACCGACTTAACCGCTGCAACCCAACCCTGAATTGATAACCAAAACCGAAACAACTCTCAGAAATGCACTTTTACAAATAAGCTTGTTCAACCTCGTTAAAACCAACCTTAGGCCAAGGACATTTTATTTAAACTATGCTTTCAACCAACAAACACACACACCAACATACTTCTCAGCATAAACCGAAGGAAGGCACTCCCATGAATATAAAGCTCAACCTAAATACGTCATCACAATAATCTTGTCCATCCTCCCATTTGCAACCAAGAAATTCACTAAACTAAAAGGTTTCACTGTTTGACCATTCAACATAAACAAGAGTTAAGTCAAATGTATCCACTCCATGGTCAACATGTCATACTAGATAAGATTGAAGTCACAAATAATCTAAACTACACTCAAAACGAATACAAATCCAAGGAAACAACCCATTTATATCCAAACTCGGGTTATTCAACAAGGCTTGATAATGCTTAACCAAAACCAACACACACATAACAAAGAAGCTTGATTAGAATTCACCTTTTCAGCCAAACTGAAGAAAACAAGGATACTAATCGGTCATCAACTAAACGCATCCAACGATAACTCGAGCCCCAACTTAGCTCTAATATCTCAAAAGAAAAGCTGGAAAGAAACAAGTGCCTAAAGAAGGAATCAGTCGGTCGATAAGCAAAACTCAAGCAAAGCATACAACCAAGAGAAACCCAACTCAAACTTTTCCTTCTCACTTTGAGCACCAAACCGCACAACCCAGCAACCCCTTACTTGGCCTTCAGAACAAGATGATGAGTGCAAATGATCGGCAAAGAAACTCGCTTAATTTCACTTTCCCACGCTGTAGGATTCTGGAATGAAAGAAGACGAGGACGCAACAGAGAACGTGAGCTGAAAAGGAAAATCGATAGAGGCGCACATTGGATTCACGAGAGGAAAAGCTTCGAGCGAGATTCAGAGAAAGAGAGAGATAAAATCAATGGAAAAGTCACACAAGGGAGAAGGGTGTCAACTAAAGTCGAAGGGGGAAGGAGAAGGGAGAAATTGATCACCCAAGAAGGAAGGAGGTTCGCGAATAGGAATCAAAGAAGTTGGAGAAAAACCAGAAGGAAGAAGCAAAGAGTTGAAATTAGGAGTTAAAAGTCATAATTTGCAAGCGATAGATTTAGAGATTTTCACATTGAAGGCTTGATTTGAAAAGGTTAAGAAAAGTGAATTAGACTCTTAGTGAGTCTTGATTTGTTCGGTAATGTTTTCTTCTCTTTTTACTTTGTTTTTAATTGGTTTATGTAATTTTTTGCTTTTTTTGCATCTTGGTTATGGAACTTAATCTTGTTAATATATCTATTAAAATTAGATCATCTATGTCTCCAACCATTCAATTTCTTTTATTTTTCTTTTATTATTATTTTTTTTATACTTGCTGATTTTTATATGCTTAGGACAGGTCAGGATTAGAATGGTAAAATTTAAAACAAGGTATAAATAATTTTAGCAAATATATACAGTTAATTTATTAAAAACAGAACAAGACATGTACTAAAAATAAAAATAACAATAATAATAAATCAATAAATAAGACATTGCCGATGACTTTAAGGGAAATTACCAACAACTATAAGCCATTATCTAAAAGAACATTGTCGAAAGCAAGTCAGTTAGCTTGAGTGAATTGCCAAAGACAATGAGCAGCAGCATTGAGGCCTTACCTTCTTATGTCTCTAAAGTTCTTGCTTTCATTAAAATTTCAACATAAAAATGAAATATTTTTAAATAAATGTTCCATAGAATTTTCTGTGCAATATTAGATATTCAAAATAATTAGCAAAATTCATGTAACAACAATATATCATCAATAATTTGAATATTTTACTTCACACAAAAAAGACATCCAATCCAACCCAGTTTAAACCCAAAAATAAAAAAATAAAAATCAATACAAAAAAAAAAAAAAAAAAAAAAAAAAAACCCAAGAGTTTTCACGTTCACAGCTCAGCAGTGTTTTCCCTGATGGTTGCCCTTATTTCGTCGGCGGCCTTGGACACCATCTCTCTAGCATCTCTACAGTTAACACCCTCCCCAACCTTCTCCTCCAACGCTTCGTAAATCTCCGCCGCCTTCTCTTTCCCGCTTTCCACCGTCTCTTTTGCCGCCTTCACTGCCTCCCCAGCCGTGTCTTTCGCCTTCGTTTTCACATCCACCGCTTTCTCCGTCGCTGCCTTCACCGCCTCTCCCGCCTTCTCAGATACGTAATTCTGTGCGTCTAAATACACGAGTATTTCATTATTATAAGAATAATACTTCTTCGCTGATCTTACCATGTAATTGTAACAAAATGGATCTTCTTTTTTTTTTTTTTAATTACCTGTGGCTGCTGAGTTGATCTTTTGTGTTGTTTTTAAGGCAGCACCGCCTGCTTTATCCGCCATGGAGTGAGCCGCCTCTTTCAATTCTTCTTCACTGTGTCTTAATCCTCTGTACAATTTTTTTTTTTTTTTTTTTTTTAAGAATGGTCAAAAATTTTGGATTTGAATATTCATGTTTCAACTTGATTTGGCCAAAAAAAAACACACACACAGTAGCTCAACTACATTAGTGAACGCAGAAAGATCAAGATGTAGATCAAGTCACATGTTCGAATCCTCTCCTGATTGTTATAATCTCAATTAAAAAAAAAAAAAACAACACGTATCAAACGAAGCTGAAGGTAAGATTTTGGTCCATGTTTTATCCTATTAAAAAAAAAAATTCTTTATAAATAAAAATCATGAACGATTACCAACCAATCATTGAACTACAAAAGAAAAAGAAATTAGATAATCGCAAAATGATATATGACGTCTATAAATATAACAATTTTACATGTACTTCATTTTTCCATCCCTTCCTAAATAATGGAGTTTTGAGGTGCAATAGGGAATTAACAGAAGATTACTCGGAAATGTGTTCTTGAACCCAATTGGACCAAGCATGAGCCCCGTCCTTGGCGTCACTTAACACTTCGGAAGCGCCCGTCTTGACAGCCTCTGCTTTATCACCAAGCTTTGTAATTTCACTAACTCTGCTTATATTGTTCTTCACATCTTTCACCGCTTCATCCGCCCATCCTCCGCATTTTTCCACTCCTATCCCCGCCGCCGCCACCGCCCACAACACCGCTATAAACCACGCCCTTCTCCTCATCCTCTTTAATTCCCGATTTTTCTTCTTTCTTTTTTTCTTTTTTTTTTTTTTGAATTAATTCAAAAAATAGAAACAAAAAACAAAAAAAAGCCCAACAAGCTTCTAAAATTCGCTTTTGGCTTGAGTTTGGGTTTAATAACTTCCCAGAAAGAAAATTTCTTCCTCTTACCGCTAACCTCTATATTTATTCGTTCCCACGGACGGTGACGTGGCCCATTTCCCCCAAGACGTGGCGGTTATTTACCGCCTTTTCTCGCGGTTGCGTGGCGGTTATTAATCTCCACGTGGCGTCCTTTGAACACGTGTTGCGTTTACTTGAACCCATCTTTTTCGAGTGTGTGCCTTTATTGTTGGAAGAATTGTGCCAACTTATTTCTCACAAAATACTTAATAAATATAAAAATTTTAAAAACAAATATTTGTTGCATATTCATTAATACTATATTATAAATATTATATTCTTAGAAAATAATTATATTCGCTACCTATATTTTTTTTTCTTTTTTAGATTTTAAGAAATTTTAAATTTTAAATTCTAATTTTTTAAATGAAGAAAACTAAATTATAAATTTTTTTAAATCATACGAATAAAATTTTAGATTCTTAATTCATGGAGATTATATTCTAACTTTCTTCCAAACATAGAGACATAATTTATAATATATCCTTCATTTTATAATCATTTTTAAAATTAACTAATTTTTATAAGTTATCTTTATCATTATTATTAGGTTAAAATATT
Organism: Cyclanthera cordifolia; assembly: GCA_037832605.1. NCBI lineage: Eukaryota > Viridiplantae > Streptophyta > Magnoliopsida > Cucurbitales > Cucurbitaceae > Cyclanthera > Cyclanthera cordifolia. Next base: position 16,640 of record JBBMEG010010188.1, read on the forward strand.
ATTTTGATCCGAGATTTGTTCTATTTTATTCCTTAGATTTAAAAACAAAATGTAATGTCTATATACTTTCCAGTTTGTTTCGTTTTGATCCTTAAACTTTCAAATTTATTTTATTTTGGTACTCAAACTATCAAATATTCAAATTTCAAACTCTATGAACCAAAATAAAACAAACTATGGAAATTTATGAACTAAAATTAAACTTTTGAAAATCTAAAAATTTAAATAAAACAAACTTAAAAGTTTAGAAATTAAAATTGAACTTTCATGAACCAAATCTTAAGTATATGAATCAAAATAATAACGTAACCATCTTCTTATTATTTTTATTATTATTATTATTATTATTATTATTATTATTATTTCTTCATTATTTTCGGTATTCCACAAATTCAGGGTATCTGTTCATGGTCTATTCGTCAGCTATTTATTTGTTGTTAATATATCCTTCTGGTGGCTTGTAACTTGAACCTGTTCTTTTTTATTTTCAAACTCACTCTGTTCCATTTTAATGGATTTGATTAGTTTTTCGCTACCTTTTTGTGGGCTTCCAAATACATTCTTTTATTTGATGGTTAATAAATATTTTAATTATTTATCAAACTCTCTATCAAATTGCCCAATAAATTCTTTGTCGCCTTATATTAAATTTAAGATAAAACATAAATTCAATTTTCATAATCGGAAGAAAGTTAGGCTTTAGTTTTTAGTTTTAAAATATATATATAATCTGCATCGTAGGCGAAATAAGTATATAGATATAACTTTTGATATATGTAGTGATATGTTTTTTTTATCTAATCAATTACTTGGTTACACTCTCATCGTTAAACACATAAATAACGAACTTCTTCCTGTGTTATTCATCACAAATACAAAAGATATAGTATATTTTTAGATTTTGTTAAGTTTAAATTCTAATTTTTCAAACTATAGAATTAAATTATAATTTTTTTTCCTACCATAAAAATTAAAGTCTAAATTTTGAACAATAAAGACTAAACTTTTTTTTTCAAATAATACAGACTAAATTTATAATTTAACTTTAAATTTATTATTCAATTATTAGTAATTTTAATTCATACTTTTTTTTTTTTAATTCATTTGAATGCTTACTTTTAAATATGGTTGACAAAAGAAATATTTTACTTCTATCAGAATTTTTTTAAGAAAAA
>JBBMEG010010188.1:21108-32505 GCA_037832605.1 Cyclanthera cordifolia
ACATGAACTCCAACGCCAATGATCGTCAATCAATAATAATTTGCGGAGGAAAGCATGAAAAAATTGCATGAACCTCTTCAACATGTTCTTCAATCTGTTTAATTGTCTTACTCATCATCAATGGCGAAGTTCGACTTTTGGCAGGGAAGATTAATTAATATAAAAGAAGTTTGGAGTTGTCAATTATATTATTGTTGAAAATTTATGAAGATGTACAATCTTATAAGAGTTTTGAATCTTAGAAAATATATTATTTGAAAAAAAATTAAAAATAAAAAGTTGGCTAAAGCATGATCAAGATTCCTTAAATATAGGATTGGTGAGGTGATTTAATTGAATTTATTTTTTCTATTTAATAATAAAATAAAAAAAAATAAAAAAACTCTTGGGATATTTTTGGAAATTAATATTTTTCTCTATGCCCACCAAAAAGATTTGTGGTGTGGTGGAGTAGTCAATTACTACACGTGGCACCCCTAACATTGTCTTGTTTCAAATCAAAACGACGTCGCTCAAATTTGGTCAATATTGGATCTTGACATTTCATTTGTTTTGGATGTTACAAAAAAATTATAAATTAATCCATATAGTTTAAAACTTAGAAATGGACCTTATAATTAAATTTAAAATAATAGTAAAAAATTTCGTCCATAATGGCAATCAACTATCCATGAATGGAGTTTATTTAATTTTAGTTTTGCTATCGATAAACAATAGTTGGTTTGATTTAAAAAAATTGAGTCGTCAATTGCAAAAGAAATTGCTTAATTAAATTATTTAACTCATATTCTTCACAAAATACAAAAAATATATAATTATTCACACATGAACAGTTATCACCGTGTACTTAATTTAGTAGGAATTGTAACAAATTTCTTTCTTTTTCTTTTTTTTTTTTGGAGACAATATATTACATTCATTTGATTTTGCAAAACTAGCCAAAATTAAGAAACTAATTAAGATATTAGTCAAATTCTAAACTATTAACCAACTAATTCAAACATTTCAAAATTAGGAGAAACATTAAGTAATAAAATATCATGTACCCTCAATTCAATACAAGTTAAACGAAAATAAAAAGAAACATTTAGACCAAAACTTCCATCATTCACAGTCATTGTCTAGCCCTCGTCTTGTCGAAAAATAAAGCTTCAATTCTGAAGCACAAAGCACTAAGGTCGTTGGCTCGAAGTTGTCTCCTCAATGGACGCTTTTCTCTCAAAGCGTCGTTTACAGTTGTATCCTTCATTTCATGGACACTGATGAATGAAGGTTCAATTCCTTTCTTATAACCTCCATGGACGTCGTATCCTCGATGGATGCTGGTGGAGATTTATCAATAGCCAAATCTCTCCATAGTCGGCGTAGGAAGAAAGCAAGCTTCGTTGTGGAGAGGTCTCAACGTCGGGAAGAAAATCAGAAACGATTGATATTGAGAAATTGAGATTTGAGAAAAAACGACGGTCAATTCTATTTAAAAAGAAATCTTAAATTAAAGAAACGATACATCGTATATATGGAGACAAAACTGTCATTAGTGTTGTATTTTCCTTGCATTGTTGTAATACGGTATTACATATACATATATATATATTTAGTCGTAATACAGAAACAATACACCGCGTATACATATATATATAAATATATGTTGGTTTTAATATTATCAATGAATTGGTAGGATATTATAACACAATTAGATTTAATGACCTATTATTAATGTACAAAACATGGTATTATAATACAATATCATCAAGATCATTTTTCTTTTTTGACCAGCAAAGATAATTATTCTAACCTGGATATTTTATGAGTATTTGTGATAATACACGATATTTATTATGATATTCGTATTTATAGATTTTAATAAATGGTAGTAATTATATAAGTGGTATTTTTATATGTACAATAAAAGAGGACAAACATTTCACGGTATATTAAAATATTATATTATAATACATACAAGATATATTATAATATATAATTTATATATGTATGATTTTTGTAATAGAGTATTAGTATTGTACTACAATTAACCTTTAAGTAGTATTACTTTAACCTTTAACTAGTACTATTTTCTGTGTAATAACATAATACAATATTGTTATATTGGAAAGATGAATTCAAATAAAGTTTTGCAAATACGATATTGTAATACTCTAATTCTAAGTAAGTTGAGTTTATTATAATACAACTTATTTTCACTAAAAATGTTATAAGACATTTTTTATATTTATGTTATGAGTAATTTATAATACTCTATTATTACAGTAATAATATCATTTCATGAGTATCATTACAGATGTGTTAATTAACATATCATATCATAATACAATATTCAATAATACGGTATTATTTCTTTATATACCTATTTTTTGTATTTCATATCCATGAATTTAGGTTTTCCAAATTAGCATTAGTGTTTACATCAGTCGTCATCAACCATGTGAGCGAAAATCATTGAGAAATTTAGGAGAAAATCTTGGGATGTAGTTATTGACTTCGTGCATCATTGGTTGCCAATTCCGATCATCATTTTCTGTTAGAGTTGTTTATCATCATTTTTTTTCCTTCATCCTCAACTCCGACTACCAACGAATGACGACAACTAAAGATCTACATATATCATCGACTGAGGCAATGAGATCATCGATGATTGGACGAAGGCGACGACTTTCACGACGAGACGTTGGCAGACAATGACGACGAGAGGGAGGTAGTTGGCCGGCACCAGGGACTCTAGACTTTATCTTTTTAACTTTGTAAAAAAGCTTAAAATAGTCCTTCAATTCAAAATTAAAATGATTTCCTCGTTGAACTGTTCTTAAATAGAAAAACATAGCACAATTATTCCTAGTTTCCTCATAATTTTTTAGATAATTTTGGACTATAAATGTTGTGGGTGAAATTATCCCAGTAATATCTGGACAATGCATAGGCCATCCCGACTGGCAGCCAAATAAGTCTGACCCACCCTAATGACCAACAAGACCAAGGTCGAGCTCAAGGTCAAGATCACGACCGAGCACACGGTCGCCCCTCGGTCGAGCTCAAGGCCAAAGAAAGTCTGACACCCCCTAGGTATCGGCCGAGGAAATCCAGACCCCCTGAGATCGGGCCCAATTTAAAGTGACGATCAGATACCGGGATAATGACCGGGAGTCACGCCGAGAAGTCTGACCACCCCTAGCGGAGTCAACTGTTACAACGGAAGCCACGAATTAAAGGCCACGAATTTTCGGGTTGTTACAACGTAGGGCTCCTAGCTCCATGTGCGCTAGTGCTAGGCCGACTGAGTTTGACCCGGGTAGGATCTGTCCTAGTTGGAAGAGGTTGAGTGAAGGGTCAGCAACACCAAAAGGTGCAGTGGTGCAAAATGACTTGAAGAAAAGCAGGATGTCTTCAAGACTAGTTCCCTCTCTAATTCGGTCTAGCACCCAACCAATTGTCGTTTCTTCAGCCTTGTTCTCGAGAATCACAAAAGCAGAGGAACTATGCACCAAGTTAGCTAAGTATAAAGCATTCTTCAGGTTTCCCTCGGTTGAAGCTAGGTCTCGGCGAATGTGGGTAATGGCAAACAAGTCCTTTTGGTGAGCTTGAGAAGCCGATAGCCGCGTTGCCTCGGTGGAAGCCCTCGAATTAGCCAAAGCAGCCTCAGCAACAGTTGAGCATCTCGAGCCTGAGCCATCTTCTACATGAGCTGCTCAAAGACAATAGACCTAGAGAAGCGCATTTGGTGCAAGTTTTTTGAAGTTGTCGAGAAGCTAAGACGAAATACATAAAAGCCTGCAAGATAAACAACAAGGTTAGTCTAAATCCTTAGACTAGAGCCAGACATCAGCTGAATGCAACGAGTATACCTCATGTGTTCGGTGAGCTCCCTCTTTCATCATCATAGAGGCCTCTCTAGTTAGAAAATGTGTTGAGTGTAAATCCACTTTTAACCACAAGCTGGAAAGTAAAGTCTGCTCCTCCGCAAAATTCAAGTCAGGATGGTACGGTCCCGACAACAAGTAAGAGTCAAACCCGAGAGAAGGGCCAAACGAAGGTGTCCTAGGACCCCTAAGGTCGCCCTGAGCGGGTGATACAGCTTCATCAGCACCTTCAAACTCCAAATCTGATCCAAACTCTAAACCATTTGAAATCTCAGAAAAATGAGAAGAATATCGTTTTCAGTGGTGGGATCCACCCTATCTCTAACAGGAGACTTGACAGCAGAGAGGGAAGGATAACAGACTTATCAAATCAAAAGTGTGTCTCATACTGGGCTATAGTTCATAGCCGCTGAGAAACAAGTAAGATATTATTAACAATTTACATCAGCTAGAAATACAAATGAAACAAAAGGTTAGGCAATGTACGTAGGTCAAACTCTTTCTATGGGTTGGGTGAGTCTGTGTCACGTGGTTCCACTGACTTAGGGAGTATGTTGTAGAGGTTTAAGGATTCAGTCGTCAAGTAATGTGCACTTTGAGTAAACTGAGCAGGGTATGTCAAAACCAAGTTGTGAAACTTGGCTCAATTTAGTGTAGACTGAAAAATAAGACATTTGGTTAAGCCAAAAAAATCAAGACGTGTGTATAAGCATAGTTCAAGGAATCGAACCATAAGTCCTAAAGAAGGTGGGTACTGCCAATGAAGATCTGGGCGTGGAACCATCTAAGGTCCTCCTGCAAAGAATCATTTTTCTTTTCACTCCTTCTGACAGTTTGGGTAGGTCACCAATGAACTGAAGTTGATTATGGGGGTTAGGTAACACCCAACAGCTTTCTCAAAATTTTGACAGATACGATATAGTGAAAGAAGGTCCTTAGCACTAAAGGGACCCTTGAAGTCGGCGTATACCCAAAGGTTGTGAACTCCGAAAAAGACATTCCACACATTGGGTGCAAGCTGCATAGGGGCCAACCCGATCATGCAGAGAAATTCTTAGAGTGGAACGATCAAAGGCAGTCGAACCCCTCTATCAAATATAGTAGTTTACAACGCAACTTCGCTCAGGGGGTTGTCGCATCTCTCTTCACTTGAAGAAAGCTGAAGGGTAATCTCTATCGGAAGTTGGTACTTAGCTCTAAGCACTTCCAAATCCTGCCAGGTCAATACTAAAGCGACTGATTGGAACCCGAACCCAACCTTGCTGCGAGATCTCTTATGAGAAGAGGTGGGCAAGGTAGAGTAGAGCTCACTCTCGTAGCCTAAGGAGAGCTCCATGATCGCAAGTATGAAAAGTATCCACAAAGGAACAAAAATCCAACAAATGCTCATAAAAGGGTAAGCCTCTACAAAGAGAGCTCTCGTAGCCCAGGTAACCTAAAGTCACTAAAAGAGGACAAGTCTCTGCAAATAGGGCCTATGTAGCCTAGGTAACCTAGAATTCTACAAAAGTGATATAAAAGGCGAACCTCTGCAAAGAGAGCCTAACTAGCCTAGAATTCTAAAACACAATTTCAATTAGGTGAATCTCAACTATGAGAACTTAAGTAGCCTAGACTTTGCAAAAAGTAGCTACCTAACGACAAGAAAATAAAATAGCAGCATACTTGAGCAATTTCAATAAAAGTACATAAAATAATAAGACTTGGAAAAAGTACCTACTTTGTACATAGATTGAAATTAGAGCTGCGCTTTGTAAAAAAACAATTAGATAAAGTACCTAGAAAAGATGCATAAGCTAAAAAAGAAGCCATATTACTACCCTAAATTTTCAAAAAATTCCTACATAAAGGGTACCTAAATTTTGAAAAAAAAAAAGTCTAAAAAAGACCAATAAATTCGAACCGGTACATGTGTGGAACCAAAAATTTAAAAGGGACATACCTAAAAGCCGAACTCCCAAAAGTGCACCTTAAAAATTTCAGAAGTGAAAGTCAAGTTCTTTCTTTGAGTTGAATAGATGATGATTGGAAAAGCACAAAACTAGTCTCCCCAATGCCCAAAAGATCGTGAATGAGGTGTAGGGGAGCGTTTGAAACTTTTAAGGTATGGAAAGGATTAATTCAAGGAAAAATTCTTCCAAGAAAATATTCTATGAAGAGATATGATTTTTTGGGTTTGAGAAATATTATTTAAAATATTCTTGAAATAAAGAATAAAGATTTTAAATAAGAAAATCCCCAAAAATCAAATATTTTCCATAAACTTGAAAAGCTTCTCTAAAAAAGAGATTGAATTTCTATTTCTCAAAAAAAAAAAAAATAGAAGTATTATCCACAACAAGCACGGGGATGAACAAACACTGAGTTACTTTTCAAAATTCGATAATAAAGTTCGAAAATAAAAAGTGAGGGTAATGTTATAGGTGAAATTATCCATGTAATATTCAAACAAGGCATATATAGGCCCTCTCTAAGGGCAGCCGAAGAAGTCCCACCCCCTTAACGAACAACAAGACGAAGGCCGAGTTCAAGACTGAGCTCAAGGTCGAGCTCGAGGCAGAGCTCAAGGCTGAGGACACGGTCTAGATGGCCAAGCTGATCAAGGCCGAGCTCGAGACAAAAGAAAGTCGGACACCCCCCCGGGGACGAGCCTAGTATAAAGTGATGATCGGATACCGCTAATAACGGCCAGGAGTCACGCTGAGAAATCTGACCACCCCAGGAGAGTCAACCGTGGGAACCATGCCCCTCGGGGCCAGATCATGTCAAAATTCGGCTCCTCTTGGTCGGTCGAAGGCGAACACCCCTTAAGGAGGGAAAACTGTGAAGGTCATGGCTCTCGTAAGAGCCGGTCGAGTCCAAGTAACATCCTAGGTCGTTGCACCTCTAAAGGGTAACGCCCTGAGTTACACCGAGAAGGCCCACACTCTTAAGGGGTTCGCCACGGAGGTGATGACCTACAAAGTTTGGTCGAGTCCAAGTAACCCCCGAGATAAAACTGTTACACCTCTCAAATGTAACGGTCAGGGGTTACACCCGTGTTAATGCCCGGCTTAAATGGCAGTCATTACAAACGCCTGACCATTAAGTCACCATTAATAAGCTGCAGCGGTTACACTACCGGCTGCTATAAAAGTCAAAATGATTATCATTTCTCTCCAAGCCGAATTAAGCAAAATCAAGCTATAAGCACATTCTAAAAGCTCTCAAGCTCTCTAAACACTCCCTTAAATCCATTTACTGACTTAGGCATCGAGGCCCAATGACTCACACCATATCGGTGAGCCTAATTTCGTTCTTTTGCAGGTTGTTCGTTCTCGATAAATTGTATCGTTGATTCCAATTGACCATTTTTCGACATCAACAATAAAGATTAATAGGGTTTGGAATAATTCGCTAGAAAATGACTTTTGGAACAAAAATGGTTTGTTTAATGAGCAAAATTTGAATAAAAAATTGTTAATTTAAAGATTAATGCATCCGTGGTGGTCGAAATGGGAGGCAGCAAAGCTTGTCGTTCTGTTTGTTGGAATTGTGGAAGTTCCATTTGGGCTTGAACATAGAGGGATTACTGGGGGCTACTGGATTGGGTTTCTTGCCTGATCTATAAAGCTTATTTTGATTCAATTTGCCTTCCAAAAAAAAATTAACATGCATTCAAAATGAAACAAAAATTAAACCAATTTTAAGTTTTGCACAATTTTAAAGTAGGAGGGAAAGGAAAACCAAACAAACTAAACTGTACCAAATCAAATTAATGAATCGGTTTATTTTTAAAATAATCTAAAATTTTAATTTTTAAAAAATCGAAATATATAAAAAAACTAATAAAGAATCGCAAAAAGAAGGTGAATATATAAATAATAAGAATAACGTTAGTATTTAAATTTATGTAAAATATGAGGTAAAAGAAAGAAGTAACAAGGGTCGGTCTCTTCTTTCTTTCTTTTTTCTCTCTTTTTTTTTTTTCATCTTTGATTGGATCAAAGAATAGTGAGCCATGAAATATTGAATGGTGACGTAGAAAGAGAACTCCTAGAGATAGAGATTCTGTCATAGTCTCCATTGTTTGCTTGTCTACCCTATTCAGGAAGGGAACATAATTCATCTAAAGACAAAGCAAGGTAAATACTGTGATATTTAAGGAATTTTTTTTTTTGTTAGTAAAATAAAAGTTCTTACAGTCAAATTGAAAATGAGATAAAGAATTTTTGAAAAATAAACGTTTCTTGTATTAAAGTCAAAATCGAAAATCAAATCAAACTAAATAAAAATTCCTCCAACGATTCTATCATTTATTGAACATCTATTTAGACTCAATTATTAAAAAACTGAAAATATCAAGAATATTGATTTGATTGTTGATTTGATACAAAACTCATAAAAACCGCAATCATCTCTAAGTTAAAGAATTAAAATTGAACATTTGATAATTCATTGATTAAAATAAAACAAAAATCTACGAATTAAAATTAGGCATTTGAAAATCTATAGATCAAAATAAAACAAACTAGATAGTTCAAGGATCAAAATTATATTTTAACGTGATTTAGAATATTAAATAAACAATATATATGTATATTTGTTTAAGTGAGTGCGTTTGATGTGAGTTAGAATATGATTTGAAATTTGCAAAGAATTTTGGCGACCCATGTCCACACACATATAAATCAATCACAAATTTTTGTTACTTAATTTTGACTAAGTCCAGGAAATGAATTATAAGTATCTTTTTATTAATCAAATTGATGGAAATATTTTGTATTTGACTTTTATGTTGTGACAATAAATAAGATATACTATTAATTTTGTAGAACATGTGTCCTCCTCGTGGTTTGTTCTACATTGGCATTGTTTCGAGAAACTTCAATGTGAACAACTAAAACTCTCGTGTAATGCATGGCATTAAAAGAATCATTAAGAAATATACTATTTAAGCCACACTTACAACTCAATTTTTTTAAAAATATATATATTTGTATAATTATGATGCACCGATTTAATTCCTGCTTCTAAGTTTGTGTTTGTTAATCCATGAATTTCTTTCTCTTTTTTTTTTTTTTTTTTTGACAGTAAGAAGAAAACAGATTACAAAGAAAGTTAAAAGGTTGAGGGGTAGATCTTATCTCCCGTCTTTAAGCATCCTCCAAAACGTCCGGAACTTCCTCCACCCAAAAACATTCTTGAACTTGTGATGTCGCGAGCTAAGGAATTGGAGTGCCGCCTACACCAGTTGAAAGAGGTGACTGGTAGTTTTGCCGCCTCAAGAAGACATTCGCTTACGATTCGACCCAGTTCAGTTCGAGACTCATTTTGTTGTTGAAGCATATAAATAATGATCTGAGTATCTGATTCCACGATAATATTTTTAAATCTCAACTCCGCAGCAAGCATAATGTCATCTTGAATTGCTAATGCCTCGACAATATCCGCCTCTGAAAGCTCAGCAATAGTCTTGCAAAAGCTAAACAGAACTTCTCCATTATTATTTCCCACAATTCCTCCAATGTCGCACCGCTTATCCGCTAGGTTAACCGCTGCATCAACATTTAATTTTATTAAAAGGCCCTAGGCGAGCACCAATGTAAATTGCCCAAAGCCAAAGCAGAATACGTCGTAGAATCATGATTCAAGACCTTCTGGCAACTTGAAAATCAGAAACATATTGTATAGAATAGAGCCAAACCTGATGAGGGCTAACATTTATATTATCGGGGAGACGATCAGTCAACAACAAAGTCATTCCTAATGCTCCAAAAGCACCAGCACATAACCAAAAATACCTCAAATTGATTGTGTGAAAGGATACCATGGAACCATAAAAGTAGATCTGACATACAACGGATTGAAACAGAGCAATTCATCTCATAGAAATGAGATATTCTCCCAGTGTCTTAGTCTCCTTACAATTCCATAAAGCATGAAAAGTGGATTCCACATAAATATTACAACGGGGGTAAATTGGATAGTAGTGGACGCCTCTATTGATAAGATTATACATAGTAGGAATAAAATTGTTGAAAGCACGCTAAATGAATAACTTAACCTTCATAGGAACTTGAGTATTTCACAAAGAAAGCCACCAAGCGTTAGATATGGACGTGGATGAAGAAGAAGGATCACATTGTAATGCAGAAGCAAGTCGATAAGCCGACTTCACACTGAACTCGCCATCTTTCTCATAATGCCAAAGCAGTAAGTCATCCCCAATAACTCTAGGACGGGGCAACTTCAAGATTTCCTCGACATCGCGTCTAAAAAAAACTCGTTATTTGGTCAAGTTCCAGTTTCCGTTGTGATTTAATAGCTCACTAACTTTCATAGAAGGATCGATGCCAACTCTTGTAACCGGTTGTAATGAAGGTTCATGAGTAAGCCAATTACAAGAGATAGCGTTAACATTCTGTCCATTTCCAATTCTCCAACAAACAGCTTTAAAAAATAGTTCATGTCCTCAAATAATACTCCTCCAAGTAAAAGAAGCATTACGAGGACAAAAAGCCTCCAAGAAGGAAGAAGAATGAAAATACTTGGCTTGAAAAGTTTTAAAATAACAAAGAGTTAATAACCTCCAACCCTAATTAGCAATGTCTACGATTTTTAAGTTTGTTATCTCCCCACCCCCCCCCTCACCAAAATCTTGAATGATACGGTGACAATCTTTAATAATTGCCTTAGGGATCCTAAAGCAGTCCATCGAATAAGTAGGAATTGCCTGAAGCACGACCTTAATAAGAACCTCTTAACCACCAGCAGAAAACTTTTAATGTTTCTAGTTGACATCTTCCAAAGTTTTTCTTTAAGGAAGTTGAAAGACAAACTTTTAGAGGATGAGAAGCATATTGAAAACCCACGATACTTCAAATGACAAGAGACCTTCTGAACATTTAATTTACTTATGATCATATCAGAAATAGCCTCAATAGAATTATGACGAAAGTTGATAGCCTCTTTCTCATAATTAATTTCCTGCCCTGTTACCGGACTTATAAGTGTAAGGACTTTGGTTAATCCATGAATTTTTATTCATAAAGAAATCTGTGAACTTCAAAAAAAATATTTACTAAATCTTCAAATTTTTCTTAATCGAACGATTGTGTCTAATAAGAACTCTCTGGAATGTTTAAGGTGATGAGTTCAGTGCATGGTGGCCACCTACTAGAAACTAATTTATTATTGCTAGTTTCCTTGATATCCAAATGTTGTAGGATCAGGCGGTATGTCTTGTGACAATAATCAAGGTACGAAGCTGGTCCAAGACAGACATGAATATCAAAAAAATAACTGAGTATTTAAATTGTAAAATTTACTCCCAATTATAGTTAGAGAAATTTTTATTTTATGCTATATAAAATCGTTACAATATAAGATGAAGAGTGCCCAAATTTGCAGACATTCTAATCTACCACCAACAAGAGTAGTACAATTTTATTGTGTTTAGTTTTAGCGTAGAAGAAGAATAGGAGTGGGATTAATCTCAACTCTTTATTGTTTACCAACCACACATTAACCTACTCTAATTGAT
>JBBMEG010010198.1:6888-32499 GCA_037832605.1 Cyclanthera cordifolia
GTTGGGGTTAGTTTTGGTTACGATGAGAAAATGCTCAAAGTTGAAGTTTGAAACATGTTAGAAAATCCATAAACGTGTTGAGTAATCCTATCTAGGGTAGGTGAGTTCAATAATTGGAACCAAAATCGAAACGCTTAGGGGTGGTTTGTGCAAGTTTTTTTTTCTTTTTACCATTACTATTTTTCAAATTTTTATATTCAATATAGATTATAACATACTAATTTATAATATTTTGTTAATTTCAAATACATTCAACAGGTTGAAGATGCCTTTAAATGCATTACAATAAATTTTCATACTTCTAGAAATTCTCTTTTCTTTATGCAATATTATTTAACAAAACCCTCTTATAAGTGATATGTTATTAATCTCAAAAATAATTTATCAAAAAATACAAAATCATTCAAAATTGTGTAAATAAAACAACAACAACAATAATGTCACAGACCAACGTGAATAAAAAAAAAAAAGTATTTGTAGTATATAAATTACATCTTACAAACATCGAAGATATTGTAAAATAATATTTATCTTAAAATACATGAACAACAATGACCAACTACTCCATTATAAAATTTTACAAATAATTATTGAGAGATGAAGTAAAGAAAATAAAAGGAAAATAGAGATAAAAAAATATGAAAAAGATAATTACAACTAATCTTTTATGAAATAAGTAGAATCCGTGACATTTTTTAGTTGTTGAAAATGTAAATGTTACCTCAACTTTTGATATTCCTAAACCTTCTACACTCATATAATTAAATGTTGTGCTCATTATTTAAAAAAAATTAAAAGTTATAATGAATAAGTTATAGAATGTTAAACGGTGAAATATTTTATTTTGTAAATTTAAATTCATAGAAAATGAGATACTTTATTATTTATAATGGATCATTTTAAAATTGAGAGTTGCAAAAGTATGAGTATTATTACAAACATCTTTTATCTACACTATAGAAAATATTATTCAATTTTTTCAACACTCACTATCACACTTCCATTACATATTTAAGTGGATATTAAGAGAGTACATAAATGAACACAAGTGAGTGTGTTTGTAATGAAAATAAAATACGATTAGTTGGCTTGATGGAGATATGTTTTTAATTTAAAGTGTGACTTAAAGGTAAAATTGTCTAAAAATATCACTATCAGAGTCCATTACATATTTAAGTGGGCATTAAGAGAGTACATAAATGAGTGCAACTGAGTTTGTTTGTAATATAATTAATTGGCTTGATGGATGTTTCTAATTTAAATTGTGACTTAGGCTAAAATTGTCTAATAAAATGATTTTTTTCTTAAGACGACACACCTTAAAGTAGTATGATACTATCAAAGTCCATAAACTCATAAAATCAGAGAGAGGTAGAAAGTGCAGGTGTCAAGAGACGAGCGCAATTGTGATGAAGTAATAGGAGGGATCTCTTCCCTTTTCAACCCTTGCCGTCATATCAAACAAACTCTTCTTGCATTCTAATTTAGAAGTAGTTTGTGTGATTTTTTTTTTTTTTTTTTGACTTATTCAAAATATGAATATCAGACCTTTCGGACACTATTTTTTTTATATCAAATTATAATTTTGATATTACTTTCATTATTTAAGTCAACATCTATCCCATCAAATCCGAGATTTTTTTTAATATATATATTTTTTTTTTTCTTTTTTTTTTATGTATTCAACAAAATCAAAATTAGATTTTTTTTTTTTTTTACAAGTTCAAAACATGAATATCTTCCTTCTAATATTATCCTTAATTGTATCATAAAAATCTCTGACTAAAAATGAAACCCACGATTAGTGGATTTTCGGCGAAAAGATCCACGTAGCTAGAAACTATAGTCCACAAAAGTTGACTACACGTTAACCCCCGCTATAAAATTTTCAATTAGTAGAATAGCTTCACTGAAACAGAAAGATAGTAATTCAACTAAAGAGAGTCAAGAACCAAAACAAGCTTAGACTCAATTCATAAAATGAATCTAGCTAGTCTAAAGTCAATGTTCGTTTGACTAAATCTCTGATCCAACTCACGAGACAATTCGTACTTGTTAAACTAACAATTTTACTCGTGTTCCAATAATTGAGGTAGATGATAAGATTCTACTAATTTTACTCTTCAATTGTCACGCCTCGAGATCTGTTCCTAACATCTGATTACAAATTACAATTGGACCTATCATGTTTGCACATCTATCCACGAGCCTCAATAGCTTCTCAGCTACAGCTCTAACAAGCAACTCGACCATTCTATCGGGAGCTATAGAACAACAAATTCCCTCCAACTAAATCGGGAGGAATATCATCTAGCCAAAGAATATCATTAATTGTTCATGAATATAAAACCTACATCTAAAATTAATAAAAATAGCTTTCGTTTAAAAATATTTGAGTTTTTGTTTGTAAAAGAAAAAAAAAAAAGACATTCCAAATACAAAAGATTAGTTACAAACTTGGTCAAATTAGTAACTTAAATATCATATCTAGGCTTTAATTTTTAGATTAATTTATTATTTAGTTCTTTATCTTATCCGTATATATAGTTTCAACCTATTAATAAATTAAATTAAAATCCATTTGATTCTTTTGAATAGTTAAATCCTAGACATAACTTATATCATATGCTAACCCATTATTTGTTTGTATAATAATCAATGCAAGCAAGCCTAAATTATTCTCAAATTTATGAAAAATAAATAAGTAATTAGATCCTTTAATATTCATAAATTATCTCAGCCTTTCAAAACATATACTAGCTAAATTCAATCTAAAATAGCATGTACTTTTTTTTTCTTTTTTTAATTGAGATGAGATACAAATTCTACACATAATAATGTAATATACTCTCAAATAATATAAAAGTCAGATACCAAATTAAATAGGTGAATTTTTTATTTTGAAAAAACTATAATTAAATAGGTGAATGAAAAATTGTTATCGGTAATAATTTCTTGTGAGAAAAAAAAACGAATTTTGATGGTGGATTGGAAATCAAGATCATGATATGTTTGAGGCCTTCACACATAGCATTTTGGCAAGCTAATTTTTGGAGGGAGAATCTCTCGACGGTTGTTGACGTAGCTATTACAATAAAATTTAAAGAGATTTTGTTATGGGATTTAGGAGGAGTACTTTAAATTAGTATTTACTAAATACTCTTAAAAAAATTAGATTCAATATTTTGACTACAATTATTATTTTTAAATATTTAAAATGAATCTTCATTATAAATAATAATTTTAAATATTCTTAAAAACTACACTTGGATAAATTTTTGACACTTATAAATACTTAAAATGAATTTCCATTCTACATACCCTTAAAACTAAGTTTTTTACAGCGATTATTATTGATCTTTACTGTTAAATGCTCAAAATAAATTTTCAATCTAAATATTTATTTTAAATATTAGTAAAAGTTACCTACAATCCTTAATTATAAATATTAAAAATAAATTATCATTCTAAATATTAATTTTAAAATATTCTTAAAATTTTGATCCAAATATCGATTAATGATTGGTTTAGGTTAAAGTTTGTTTCAGAAAAAGAGATAGCGAGAGTGGTGACATGGTAAGAATCTAAGCCGTTGAAGATAAAAGCCCTTTGACGGCTGAGATCAAATTAAGAATCAAAATCGTTGACCTCAAATATCAAGCTATCCCTTCCCTTGCGTCAACAAATACAAAATACAAACCAGTATACAAAACCAGAGACCAAAAAATTAAATCAGAAAGACAACAATGGCGGCGAACTTGCTGTTCACCTTAATCCTTTCCCTTTCCATTTCCGTCGCTTCCATGGATATCAACTTCACCTTCAACGGTTTCAGCAACGGAGATCTCAGCCTCGACGGCTCCGCCGAACTGTCCAATGGCCTTCTGCAGCTCACAAATTACAAAACCCAAAACCAAATCGGCCACGCTTTTTACCCAAATTCCATTCAATTCAAAAACAAATCAACTGATTCTTCTGTTTTCTCCTTCTCTACAACCTTCGTCTTCGCTATTCAACACATATATAACGATCTCTCCGGCCAAGGACTGGCGTTCGTCATTTCGCCGACGAAGGGTATCGCCGGAGCTCAGGCGGCAGGGTACCTCGGAATGTTCAACAAATCCAACGATGGGGACGAAACGAATCACATCTTCGCTGTCGAACTTGACACAATACCAAACGTGGAATTCAATGACATCAACTCCAATCATGTCGGAATCGACATCAACGGGCTGATGTCGAAAAATTCGACGCCGGCTGGTTATTGGGTCGACGGGAATTTCAAGAACTTGACTCTGATTAGTGGGGAACGGATGCAAGTTTGGGTTGAATATGATGATGTTGAAAAGCTAATTAATGTAACCATGGCTCCGTTTGAGGTAATCGATAAACCCAATACTCCGATTTTGTCTCTCCGGCGGAATTTGTCGTCAGTCATCAACGAATTCATGTTCGCCGGATTCGCTTCTTCTACCGGTACGCTTACCGCCTGCCATTTCATTCTGGGTTGGAGCTTTACAATCAATGGCCAAGAACAGAGCCTTGTTCTGTCTCAACTCCCTCTACTCCCTGAGTTGCCATCTCCAACAAAACCAAAATCTAAATTCTTCACCGTCGGATTACCGTTGATTTGTGCTTCGTTTGCTATAATCGCAGTTTCCACTGTAATTTATTTCTTTCACCGGAGGAGAAAGTTCGCAGAGATATTGGAAGATTGGGAGCAGGAATACGGACCAATAAGATTCAAATACAAAGATCTACACAAAGCGACGAACGGATTCAAAGAGAAACAAGTTCTTGGAGTTGGCGGATTCGGTCGAGTTTACAAAGGGATATTACCAAATTCAAAAGTGGAAGTAGCAGTGAAGAAAGTATCTCACGAATCGAAACAGGGGATGAAGGAATTCGTGGCGGAGATTGTGAGTGTCGGGAATCTCCGACACCGGAACGTGGTAGGCTTGTTGGGATACTGCCGCCGGAAAGGGGAGCTGTTTTTGGTGTACGAGTTTATGCAAAATGGAAGCTTGGATCGGTATTTACACGACTCGCCGGAAACAACCGTGAATTGGGAACAGAGATTTGAGATATTGAAAGGAGTTGCGTCGGGGCTGTTCTATCTTCACGAACAGTGCGAACAAGTGGTGATTCATAGAGATGTGAAAGCTAGTAATGTGTTACTTGATGGTCAGTTTCATGCGAGATTGGGTGATTTCGGTTTGGCCAAATTGTATGACCGTGGTGCCGATCCTCGAACCAATACCAACGTCGTTGGAACTCTCGGGTTTGTTTTCCTACTCTCTACTTGTAAATTATAAATTTACTCTTTTGAATTTATTCTTTTTTATGGTTTGAAAAATTAGAATTTAGTCTCGTTAAAATTTAAAAAATAATTAGTCGTTCTTAAATGTTAATGTATAAAATTCATAAAAGTTAGTTATTTTTTTTGTTTAATGATGAGAGTGTGAGATAAGTAATTAATTGAACAAAAAACACATAATTAATTAATTTTGTGTTTAATGTTAAGAGTATGAGATAAGTAATTAATTGAACAAAAAATACATAATTCATGCAACACATTTATATATTTCGCCTACGATTTACAAATAGCATGGACTATTTTTTAGATTTTATCCGATCATATGACTAAATTCTATTTCTTCAAACCACGTATACTAAATTATATATTTTTCAAAACTATATGATTAAATTTTATATTTCTCAAAATCATAAGAACTAAAATTTAGATGGATTAAACTCTAACTTTATGAAATCATTAAGACTAAATTTATAATTTACCTTTTTTTTTTTTAAGGTAAATTATAAATTTAGAACCTATAATCAAAGAAAGTTAGATTTTAATCTTTATGATTTAAAATTAATCTTTATGATTTAAAATTTTAGAGTTTAGTTCTCATCGTTCAGAGAAATATAAAATTTAATCCCTATAGTTTTAAGAAATATATAATTTAGTAGTAGTTTGAGAAAATATAATTTGATCTCTATTGTTTGAAACATCTAAAAAATAGTCAAGGTTGTTCATACATCATAGGCGAATTAAGTAGCTATATGCAACTTTTGATATCTGAAATGATTTGTTTTTGTTTTTGTTCAATTAATTACTCTCTCACACTCTCGTTATTAAATACATAAATAACTAAGTTCTACGCATTTTATGCACCAACAATTACGAACGACATATGCTATTTTTTTCGGATTTTATCAATCCTTAGCAACTAAGTTTTAATTTTTCCAATCATAGAGACTAGAGTTTATATTTTTAAATCTTATGAACTAAACTCTAATTTTTTTCAAATATATTAGAATTAAACTCAAACTTTTTCAAATTATAATGACTAAATTTATAATTTATCCAAAAAAAATTATCATCTTCTTCGATAAAATTTCAACATATGTCTAAATTTTTGTTTTTCATTGTATTAAAATAATTTTCATTGATATTGTCTTCAAAATTTTATATAAATCGATTTAAAATTTTTATTATTAAATTTGAACTTTTGAAAGGGAGGAAACTAAAGTAGTGCAAAATTGAATTTGAGTGGTTTAATGGAGTTTTTAATGAAACCAGGTATCTAGCACCAGAGCTAATGAGAACAGGGACAGCTACAACGAGAACAGATGTATATGCATTTGGAGCATTTCTTCTAGAAGTTGCCTGCGGAAGTAGGCCAGTTCAACGGCGAGACCAAGCCGACGATTTTGTATTAATGGATTGGGTGTTCTCTTGTTGGACCAGCGGGAACATTCTCAGAACCGCTGACCCTAACTTGCATGGTAATTTTGAACCTTCCGAGATCGAATTGGTGCTCAAACTTGGGTTGTTGTGCACTCATTCCTCGCCCGCGGTTCGGCCCACCATGCACCAGGTTATACAGTATTTGGAGGCCCATGCCCCTCTCCCGGACCTTTCCTTGCTTCGATGGCGCCTCTCGGGTGGCGGTTTCTTGAAGTTGTTGCGTCGGCATCGTGACGGCAATGGCGACGTCGATGGGTTGGATGATATATCCATGTCTTACCCCTTTTTGCCCGAAACAAATGTCTCCAGTTCGCCGTCTGTCGCCGAGTCTATTCTCAAGGAAGGCCGATGATCTTTTAGAAAATATACTTTGTAAAAAAATATTAGATAAAATTAGTTGTTTTGAGGGTGAAGAGAATTGTGTGAATATGAATTGTAATCATAGGATTACTTGGCATGTTTAATTTGTTGAATAAACATTAAATGTTTGTTTTTTTAGTGGGTTTTAAATTCAAGAGTTGATTTATGTAGATGAAAGCCAAGAGTTGTAGATGAAAGCCAAAAGTTCATGCATAGGTGAAAGACCAAGAGTTGTTATAGCTGAAAATGGTAAAACAACTGTGAAAAGTGAAATACAAAAAAGAAATACAATAAAAGAAGTTTTTTTTTAGAAAAGGAGAGTGTATTATCTCTAGCTTCAATCACGAAAAAGAAAATTAGCATGACTGAAATTCTTGTTAATTAATTTTACAATTGGACATCATAGTTGATGGCGAATGTGACCGGTCAAATGCCTCTGCCACGACTAACAAAGGCGAACTAGAGAACTAGAGCATTCAAATGAAAGTTTAGCCGCATTCATTTTTCACTTCGTCTTCTCGGTGTATTACTACCCTTTTCTTCTTTTGTATTCGCCAGTGTCATAGCTTCGTGATCGAAATAGCATCCAAGTTCATTCTTTTTTTTTCTTTCATTTCGATTTCAGCTGCAAGATAGGAGAAAGGTATTGTGTGCTGTTTTGTTTTTTTTTTTGGTAAATTATAAATTTCTTCTTTTGAAGTAAGTCCGAGCATAATCTTTATCATTAATTTAAAAAATAGAATTTAATGTTTATAGTTTGAAGTAAGTTATTTTTTTTTATTAGATGATGGTCACGGAAGAGACATATTCTTATATATCTATTTGACAGTTATTAGGAGGCAATAGTAACGTAGGTAGCTTTTGAAAGATGGTAACCCTAGACTCAAATAATTTATGAATGATGTATTTTGCTGTAGTATACTAATTTTTTTTAAAAGTAATAATGAAACATTAACACTTGTTTTTCTTTTTAATTAGTTCAACAAAAATAGTAAATTACACCAGGAGGCCATCATTCTGTTGTAGTTTGGCTTTACAATTAATATCGAGAAACTTTTATAGTAAAGACTACATGTTTGACGTGATAGAAAAAGATAGAAAATGAAATTGATTTCTTTTCGCTGACGTTGACTCATCAAATTATCATTTCATCTCTCGCAGTAGCCAAACATATTGCTACTTTTTTTATGGTTGTATTTGTCCTTTGATTAAATGGAATTGACCTTTAGGTCTTAGATTTTCGTTTTCACTTAGAAACTTTAAAAATAACCTTTTAATCACTTTCGATTTTGTTTCTCTCCATGAATATATAAGGAATTAAGAAACTCGAACTATATATATCACGTAGTTATTAGTACATTTAGAATGCTTATTATAATAGGCTCGCTTTAGCTTTTCAATTTTGTTTATATTTATACAATTACTCATGGTCAAATTTTTTTAAAATTAACTAATTTATATTTCAAGTTGATTTTTTTTTTCTAATAAAAATCAATTCTTTTTTATTCTTAGGGACAAAAAGGCTTTAAGTTTTGTGTCTAGTTATGGAATTGATTTGCTAATTAAATAGAGCAACAACTCAACAAAATATACTCGAAAGCAATTAGCTTTTCATTAAAAAGCGAGCATAATTCAGTGGCATTAGTGATGCATTAATATTTACTCGATCAATAATTCGAATTCTTGTAATGTCTTTTATGTAGGGTTTGTTGTTCTCCTACTCAACTTGTACTCAAAAAAAAAAAAAAAAATCGTTTAATCTTAATTGTAATTTGACATGGTTAAATTAATCAAGTCAAAGCTGACTTTGTCAAATGTGTCATCATGCCGGTCGAAAATATATATGCAAAAGAAAATAGAGAGAGGAACTTTATAATTAACATTTTTTAAAGTTGAATTGCTAATTATTTATTAAAATATAGAATGTTGTGAATTGATATATATAAAAGAAAAAAGAAATGTTGTGAATTGTGCCTCACATTGTGCAATTGAATATTTGGAGCCGCCTCCCCCAACATGCTGCAGTCACGCTATCTCTACATGCACATTTGATGTCGCACGTCACTGTCCGGTTGTAGCCGTTCCCCCACGTGTCGCCGCCTCAACCCGCATGTCGATTTTTCGACTTCGACCTTTTTGAGTTTAGTTATTTAGAGGTTTTAGACTGTTTTCTTCGGTGTTAGAATATTAATAGTACTAAAGTAGTATAGGATTAGTGTTAAATTGTTGTAATGTTAATGTGGCCGAACAAGCTCATTAAGTTAGATTTGTTTTCTATATATATACTTATTAGGTCGTAATGTGTGTAGTAAACAATTTTCCAATCTTTTCTTTGTAGAAAATTGTGAGTAGGAGTATGCATCTAAACGCGAAAGAAGCGTGTGAATAATAAAAATTTTACATTAATTAACTTTAATTTATTCCAATTTATCTACCTGCAATTTGGGATTGACATGTTACGATCACGTTTCTTTTTTGTTGAGGAAAAAGAGAACTAAATTTGTAACATATTTATTATAATTCTGCTTTAAATAATTATTCAATAAATGTTTAAATTTTAATATGTCTAATATATTATTAGCTGAACTCTCAATAATTATTTATAATTGATTTATTATTATTGAATTAATATATACAATATATTAATTATTTAAGTTTATACATTAAATTTGTGAATTTGAACTCTTCAAATTCATTCTCTAATGAAACAGAGTACCGACAATTGAGCTAGCCAGGAGACTGAAGGACCTATAGATTGGAAGCTAAAACGACTTGTGATCCAATTACTGCTCGTTAACATCAGGCTTATTCCACTAAAGGCATGTGATGAACTCTTTCGCACTATAGGACAAGTAGTCATCTATCATATGATCCTTCACGAGCTTGTTTGTAATTCACAGCTGGGACAAGAAATCTGTTCTACCTCTGTGATTACGTCTTTTTCCTTAAGTGTCACTGATTCCCCTAATGAACAAGTTGTTTATAGTCACACAATAAACCAATATACTCTAAGGCCAATGAGAGGCGGGTACCCTTTGTTCAAGCCTCGAAATCAGTTCTTAAGGAATAAATCTACATCTTCCACAATATTAGGAAAGACGTGAATTTCTTCTTGTAACGATGCATTCCCAACTACTCACTACAGCAATCCCCAATGGGAGGCTTATTGACCCAGTGTTGTTTGACTGGTCTCACCCATGCACATCAAAGACGCTTTCATAAAGCAGGAGTTCGCAACCCACTCAGGATTAAGATGACATCGACATATGACCATCCTTATTGAAGTAGTTGATACGAGTCTATAACGGAATTACTAGCTCGATCATAAAACTTCGAGTCCACTCATATGCAAAAACTTCTTTTTGCATAGGCGCCTTCACTCAGATGTTCCCACATGAACAATCAGGATCAGATTGTTTGCAACTATTGCAAAGCGAGCCGCACCCACAACGTTACCAGGACTTAGCCATTCTAGCCTTAGTTCATATATTATAGGCAATTTATGTTATAAACTTGGAACTAGATCCACTTGTATGTCTCACATACTTGTCTAAGTGTTCATATTAATAACCAATAGTTTATCGACATTTCCAATTAATGTGATAAAGTTGAATGTCGTTTGAATATTAAATATGCAAATTTATGAAAAAATAATAACTTTTATTAATAACTGAAAACAATATTAAATGTATGAAATTAAATACTCGTTCTTAAATATACAAATTACTAGGCTTTTAGGGCACAACTCCAACATTCTTTCCATCCAAAAATCTAAAAATTTCTTCAATCCAGCCCAAAAATGGTGTCCACAGCCATCACATCTTTTCTTCCTATCTTATTCACAGCCATCAAAATCCAACTCATATTCTCTTCTACCATCACATCTCCACTTGTTTCCATCACATCCCCTTTTTTTTCTCTTTTCTTTCTCTTCTTCTTCTCAGAAAAATGAAAAATCAAGCACCCTCAACAAGCCCCGAGGCCCTAACCTCAAACCTCATGAAGGTAATCTTTCTTTACTATTCATCTCCATATATTTCTTCATCTATCTCCTACTGTTTCTCCCCTTTCAAGTTTCACCCATTTAAATTTCTTCCACATACCATCTCTATTTCAAACCTTTAAGGTTTTTCTCAAAAATCCATATCATACTTTTCCTCTCCTCCTTTTCCCTCGAATTTTTCTTTCCAAACTCCTTCAAGGAGGAAAATCTTTAAATTCCTTCTTCCAAAACTCTTCCTCTATCCAGCTCTTTTAGAGATGCAAAAACAAATCCTCTTATCCAAATTTCTCTTCCTAAAACTTCAAATCCAGTAACAATGTTGCCAAAACTGTTGGGAATTGTGGGGGTAGGAGCATGCAATAAATATGGCGGAAGCGTGAAGGTAAATACAAAATTTTTATTTAATAACTAATCTAATTAATTATTAATCTACATGAAACCCCTAGGAGATTAACTCTTGTTGAATAATTAAAGAACTCACCTTGACTGGCCGATGGGTCTATTGAGAAAAGAAGCTGAGAATTTCATGCGGATTGATTTTTCCTTCCACAATTTATAGGAAGAGAATTTTGAATTTGGCCAAGATAACTCATGTTTTATTTTATTTTAATTTTGACCGGTGAATCTATACATTGAAAGCTACAATAACTTGAGATTCAATCTCTCATCGTTAACATCAGGCTTATTCCACTAAAGGCATGTGCTGAACTCTCTCGCACTATACGACAAGTTAGTGTCCATAGATATAATCGATCATCTGTCATATGATCCTTCACGAAGTGGTTCGTAATTCACAGATGGGACAAGAAATCTGTTCTACCCTTGTGATCACATCTTTCTCCTTAAGCGCCACTGATTCCTCTAATGAACAAGTTGTTTATAGTCTCTCTATAAACCAGTATCACCTTTGTTCAAGCCTCAAAATTGGTTCTTAAGAGAACAAATCTACATCTTTCTCAATATTACGGAAGACATGAATTCCTTTTTGTGACGTTGCGTTCCCAGGTACTCGCTATGACAATCTCCAATGTGTGAGACTCATTAACCCAATGTTGTTTGACTGGTCTTACTCATGCACATCATGGATGCTTTCATAAAGCAGAAGTTCGCCATCCACTCAAGATTAAGATCATATAGACATACGATCATCGTCAGCAAAGTAGTTGATACGAGTCTATAGTGGAATTAATAGCTCCATCATAAAACTTCTGGTCTCGCATAATGCAAAAACTCTTTTTTCATTGGCTCTCCCACTCAGATGTCTCCATATGAACAACCAGGATCGGGTTGTTTGCAGCTCTTGCAAAACGGGACGCACCGACAATGTTGTCAATTGAGGTGAAAGGAAAAACTGAAAACTGACAAAACCAATCTGAACAAATTGATCCACAGATCGGTTCGATATTTTAGAACAATATTGGATCATTCGGTTTAATATTTTAATATTTTAGAAAACTGAGATATATTGGTTCATTTTGGTGCTTGATGGAAGAACCAATAAAAAACCGAATCGAATATATAAATAATAAGAAAAAATATATATGTTAGTATTTAAATTTGATTGAAGAACCAATTTAAATGTGAATATGAAGTACAAAATATTGTGATATTTATGAAAAATACTGTTTTTTCTTAGTAAAAACGAAAGTCTTTAGAATAAAATTTAAAATCAAATTGAGAATGAGACTAAAAAATTTGAAAAATAAACCAAAACTTTTATTGAAAATAAAAACCAAAAATTGAGACAAACCAATTAAAAATCGAACCAGTGGTTTTCTTCTTTATTAGACATGGTTCTTACCCAATTTTTGATTGAGGACATTGGTTCGGTTATCAGTTTGGCACAAAACTGACAAAAATCGAACCAAAATCACCCATAGTTACCAAGACTTAGGCACCACATCCTTAGTCTATATACTATAGACAATTTAGCTTATAAACTTGGAACTAGATCCATTCTATGTCCGACATACTTGTCTAAGTGTTTATCTTAATAACCAATGGTATATCGACATTAATCATATTAATGCGATAAGGATGAATGACGTTTAAATATTAAATGCACAATTTATGGAAAATAATGTTTTTTATTAATAACGGAAAATAACATTAAATGTTTGACATTAAATGTTTGTTCTTAAATATACAAACTACTATGCCTTTAGGGCACAACTCCTAACAAAAATAACCACCTAAGTGGCTTTCTGTTTAATCGCAGCGAGCAACAAGATGTTAACTGTCATTTTCTTATCTCAACCCCAAAGTAAGGTTATCTCTTCTCTTTTATTTCTTCCTCTAAAAGATCTCCATCAATTAGTCTAAAAATCTCTTAATCTTTCACCATCTTGTCCTGTTCTTCTTCTCTTTTATTCTTCATTATCTTTCTCATCTTCCATTTGTCCCCTATTTCTCAAAAAAAAAAAAAAAAAAAAAAAAAAAAAAAAAAAAAAAAAAAATCCAACTAGAATAGTTAGAAAAGGAAGGGGGTTTAGAAAAGCATAATTTGGTTGTATTCCATTGACACTATTTTCAAGAGGGATTGTCCCTACAATAGCACTTGCCCTCTACAAAGGCATTAAAGTAAAACCTTTCAAAACCCTACAACAACAAAAAAAGGGATCTTTTCTCTGGAATTCCAACTGTTTTAAGATTTCCTTAGGGTTTGAATATGAAGTATAGACCTTATCATTTTGCTTACACTCTATTATCCATAGGGCTTTTCAAATTAACCCTTCCCCCTCATTTAATTCAGATTTGACTGCTCCAGTTTATTTTACTGTTCATTATAATTACCGTTTCTTATTTGTAATTAAAGTAATTATAAATAGTATTTATATCGAGAATTTATTTTTAATATTTGATAATTTTTTAGGTTATTTAGAATGAAATTTATTTTAAAAATTTTTAAGTAATGATTACGATCAAAAGATTTTTTGGATGTAATTTCAAAAATTATTTAAAATTGATACTTAAAATTAAGATTTATTTTGAGTATTTAAAAATAATAAATGCAATCAAAAATTTATTTTAATATTGTTTTAAAAAAAATATTTATAAATACTTATTTGAAATACTTTTTAAAAAATTACTACCAAACACTCCCTAACATTTCAAAATTAAATCTTATTACTCTCCTTTTTGTTCTTATCTAGATAACAATAACGTTCCTATGTAATGTAATGTTCACCAAAATGATAATTAAATTTTAAATTTTATATTGATAAAATAATTATTTTAATGTTTAAAAGATTGACCAATATCAAAATATAATAGGATTAAGTGGTATGTCTAGTGAAGATAATTAACTTGAATAGTCAAAAATTCTCCCTTGAATTTCACCAAAAATTACCATAAAATCAACCTTTACAATTTCTCAAAGACAATCATGCCACACATGGGGTTGTTTGTTTTGAAACTAATATTTACCGAGGTGGTGTTTTGACCACCATTAATAAAGAGAAAATGGTAATGAGAATAGTTTCTGGTGTTCAAGCCACCGATAATTATTTCTCTCGTAATCACGTTTCTTAAAATTCACTTTTTTATTGTCCACCTGATTACTTTCTATTATTCTTATAACAACTTTTTATTTTCTCCATAATTATTTTTCGCTCACATCATACCTATTATTTTATTTTTCTCAGTATCATTCTCTTTATCTCAAACACAATTAATTATTCTTTCTCATAATCATTCTTTTAGCCACAAACACAATTAATTATTCTTTCTCTTAATCATTATTTTAGCAACAAACAATTAATCATTCTCCCCCACTATTATTCTCTTTCTCATTCTAGTTCTTCTTATAATCCTTCACATTCTCATTCTCTTTGCCCCAAACACACCCTAAATACTTATTTGAAAAACTACATACAAATAATCTTTTAACTATAATTATTACTTCTAAATATTCAAAATCAACCATCATTCTAAATATTCTTAAAATTTACATTCAAACAAGCTTTTGACTTCAATCATTATTTTTAAATCATCAAAATAAATTCTCATTCTAAATACTCTAAAAAACTACATCCAAACAAGCTTTTGACTACAATCATTACTAGTCATTACTTCTAAATACTCAAAATAAATCTTCATTCTAAATATTTTTAAAAAGTACACTCAAACAAGTTTTTGACCACAATAAATACTTTTAAATACTTAAAATAAATCATCATTCTAAATACTCTTAGAATCTATATTCAAACATTAATGGAAATGATTACTGCAAAAAAAAAAAGTCAACAAAAAAGGATCTGGTCAAAGGACTATCTTGGATGGGCCTAACCACGTGCAGCAATGTGCATTATCCTTGAGTTCAGTCCCAAGCAAAGAGGTTCTCATAATGACTACAAGTAAAGCAAGTTTTTTACCATCTTCTAACGAAATTAGATTTCAACAATCTGCACTAGCTAATAAGATTATCTCAACAACTCCATCAGGAAAGTTAATACACAATCACGTCCAAAAATCGTAATCGCCCTAGAATGAGCATGTTTTCGGGTGTTTGAAACGAAGGAGAATGAAAATAGTTATGCCACGAAGAAAATACATGAAAGAACAATTGTCTATGCTCGAGATGAATGAAATGAGTACGTACATTTGAGATGCAAAAAATAGTTACGTAGATATTCGGGCCAAATGGGTGAAGTGCTAAGGATGAGAATAATTCTCTATATTTTACTCCGGCAATCATTTCTCTCATCATTTCACTTTCACATATTAACATTTATATTCTCATTCTAACTATTTTTTATTCTTTCTATAACTATTATTTATTTTTTCCGTAAATATTTTTCACTCTCATATTTAATTATTTTCATAATCATTCTCTTTATCTCAAATAAAAACGATTATTCTCTTTGTAATAATTCTCCTCCTTATTCTAATAATCATTCCCATTTCTCTTACTCAAATGAAAGAAAACAAAATAGTGGAGTTATTGGAGTATGAAGGGAATGAAAAGTAATTATAAAGAAAATGAAGTCTCCAACATAAAACCTGATGGTCAAAAAGTTTGAGTTTTGAAGGTGCGTTCTCCTCAAGATCTCAGGTTCAAGACTTACCTATGATATTAATTTGTAGACACTTCTCGTTTTTCCATGCATTTAATGTCTCTCGGTGTTTAACCTAGAGACAGAAGTGGTTCATCCTGGATATAGTAGAGCGAAGTTTCGATATTCTAATTTCAAAAGATATATATATTATAAAGAAAATAAAATTAGGATGGAAATATATATTATTGATCATGGGAGAATGAATCAATGACCCAAACCTGGATACCATAGAGAATTATTTCTTGGATTTTATGTGAATCCAGGAATTTCTTACTGTCCCATACTTTGCACACTCTGATCCTAATTCCTCTTCGCTCATCATCTACCTCGCCAGGACCTACCTTCAATTAAAAAAACACACACACACAGAGCAAACAAGCAGCCATTTTCATCAGGAAAAATAGTCTAAACAAAAAGTGTAGGGCTTACTTTTAAATGAAAAATGAATCATCAAAACTTAACAATTTAGATATCCTTGAGGATCAAGTTTTTGGTTGGACTTCGATTTGCTACAGATCAATACTTCTCATTCCCTCAAAAAAAAAAAAATTTGATAACCCGGGAATGGAAGCTACGCTATATATTCATGGCATATGCACTCATCTCTAAGGCTCAAACTCAAATTAAAACAACAGATTTTACAATTAAATTCACTCGTGAGTTTTAAACCTAAACATATTTTGAAGACCACAAGCCTCTACCAACAATGTGGGGGCAAATCCTTCGCGCATTGATCTTGTCTTTCTTTAATTAGAAGTTTGCCTTACTGTCATAGATAGGCATTCATCTAATTTCTAATAAATTGATTTCAAATAAGAAAGGTCTGATCTTTCCCTCTAGATGATGAAACTGCATTACAACGAGGTACTTGGACCATCCTTTCCGTTAAGCACTCTAATTCCTATAATTTTTTTTTTTTTTTGATTGAGTAATGAACCAATTGAAGAAAATCCTTCAACGGGGGTTAAGGCACTTCTATCTAAGAACCCTAGGAAGCCTTGCAAAAGACTCGAGAGTTTCTTCCTTTTTTTTTTTCTTGCTTAAATATCTCTCCTTTGGTGGGGGAAGTGTCATGATGTTCTCAAAATGAGGTATGTACGTTGTTGGAGTGCTTGTCCCTCCAAAGGGTATTGTTGGAAGTCTTTTTTCTTAATTGTTTTTTTTTATACTCGTGACTGACTGGCGCTTACGTATATTTCAAGTATTTTTTCTTGATAATTGTATACTCACATAACAAATTGACTAATATTTGGATATAAAGAAAGTTTTTGTGAAATTATTTCTTAGATAGGTGGTCACTATAGATTAAACTAATCACTTCTTGACTTATGAGTCTATGACACTCTTACCCACTTAGCCCCTTCATGATAGTTTTTTTTTCTTGATCATTTGTAATCATTTTAAAAAAAAGCTTGATTATTGTTAATCTCTTTTATTGCTTTGCCCTCCAATTGGAAGTTTCGTGCTTGGGTAAATGAAGAAGGTGAAAATTAAAATTTAAAAATAAAATAAAAAAAGAGGGAAGAAGTTATTGTTCTTTTTAAATCAAAGGTTTTACACAAAAGAGTGAATACCTTGTGGATGGAGTGGCGGGTGCATGTAACGCTCGTGGTCAAGGACCTGGACCTATTTGGACCAAGTTGGGGCATTGGTGATTGGACTTAAAACGTGAGGATTACTTGTTAACTTTGCTCCAAAGGTAAGTAGCTAGATTGAATTTTATAGATAGTTTATAAGAATCCAAATTTATGGGCGGGGGGCATGTGCATGGCCATGGAACGTTGCAGTTAAATTGTATAAGCCCATTTTATTACCAAGTACGAGATCACTTGATATTCTGGATAAATGATGGCAATCTTAAATGCATATGGATAGTAAGTAAACACACGGTGTAGTAACCATGATGGGCAGATACGAATGACTTTTGTTGGAGTTATTTTGAATAACAAATTGGTAGCATGTTTGTAATGACGTTAAATACTACGATGTTGATAAGAATATTCCGTGGTTATGGTGTATAAGACTAAATTGTAGTATGGTTGATTTGAATGGTTTTGATATATATTGTTGTCACGTTTGTTATATATTGTTGTCACATGTTATAGAGAGTAGAAAGAACCTTATGCGGTAAGGCTTATGAGATGCGAATTCATTGTGAAAATGGTAGAATGGTGTGGTGGCAAACATATGTTGTAGTGACCCATGCATGTCGTGTTGGTCGCTTGAGGGTTGCGACCCTTAAAAGCATGGTGACTTGCTAGTCGTGGTGGTTTTAGGCGATGAGCCTTTGGCGGCTTACGAGCTGCGATAGTGTGGGCTGTGAATACGTTGTGGTATGTGTGCCGTGTGATCAGGCCCGATAGATGCGTTTCTCGAGGTGAGCGCATGGCATGGGAAAAGAAGCATAGCCTTGGTTAGCAAAAAGGGTGCAAGTTCAATATATGGTGATATATTCTTAAGATGTATTTGAAGGCAGTTGTATTTCTCAAGTGCGGAGCTACTTAGTGTGTATATTTATACTCATGGTGCTACTTGTCTCTTTTGCATATCAAGCTTAGATAATTCTAGAGGGAGTGACAGAAGTTGTTTGGCTTGCATGGCTGTGGAGGAGCTTCCTATTCCATTTGTTTAGGATTTAGATTGTCGTAGTCTTATTTTATCGTTTTAGCCTGTGAATTATAGTTTGGATCTTTAATTGTTTGTTTTTCTCAAGATCCCGAATAGTTCTTTTACTAAAATTTCTTTGCTTATTTCAATCAATGAAGTTCTTCAATTGCAAAACTTTTAAATTGTTTGAAGTTTCGATTTGTTGATATAAAGTATGATAACAATCTTCGTAGTTTGGGTCGGGATGTTACAGTGCCTACCCTAATGGGGCTCTGGTGCTGCGTTCTTTATAGAAGGAATGTGAAAGATTTGGATCACGTTCTATGATGATCTAGGTGGTTTGGATTCTGGAATAGACTCCTTGGGGGGCTACGCAGAGGGAGTGCTTCCGAATGGCGTATGTAGATGTTTGGGCAGCTCATAAAACATATGCTATACCAACCTATCCTCTTCTTCCACAAGATTTCTAATCTCTGTTATGCGAATCTTTACTAATCAACTTAAAGCATAAAATGATCGATCGAATGATGTAAGGATCGATGAAGAAATTATTCCACACAGAAACATTTGAGTAAATGTGGTATGTTTTGAATGAAGTTTTGCAAGTCTAATTGGTTTTTCACATGGACTAGTAAACTGAACTTTGTGTGTTACCCGCTTCAATTTTCCATAAAAGAACTCTATAGGCAACTGTGAATAGTTTGGTCCATATCAAGAAAGCTTTCAGATATATAAAATTGAAAAGAAAAAAAAAAGAATTTTAAATTAATAAGGAAGCTAACTAAGAACTCGTTCTCCATAATTGTCTAACATTGCAACGAGATAAGCGTATGTCAATTGGCAAGCAGTTAAAGATACCAATGTAAGAAATTGAACATTCGTCAAACTATCGACAACCAAGATTGCTTTCAAGTGCATGCATTAACGATGGATTAAGAGAAGAAGAATCACATGCTAATAATGGTGTTTGCAACTATTCTACAGACTGCCATAGGTAAGGTATAAAGATATACAACGTTACAGTATGCCTAACACAAAACTTTGAAGATTCAAATAGAAATGTGAGCAATCAGAAATAACTACTGAAATTCCGATGTCCCGAAAACAAAATCCGTTACCTAAACAACATTTCGAGTACCTTTGTCTGTCTCATCTGAGTCTCTGTATCGCAGGAATTCTCAAAATGAAAACTGAATCGGAGAAAAAGTTTTCCGGTAGACGATGACCGGTGGGCGGCAAGATTTGGGAGTTCTCAAAATTAGGGATTTGAGTGACATATTTTTTGATAAATTATAAATTTATTCCGCGTTAAAGATTAATTACTTGTCACACAGTTTTATCATTAAACACAAAAATAACTAACATTTACGTATTTTATTCATCAACAATTACGAACGACATACTGTTTTTTAGATTTTATCAAACATTTTAAACTAAATTCTAATTTTTCTTATCATTAAGCACTAAATTATAGATTTTCTCAATTCATAAGGACTAAAGTATAAATTTTAAATCATACGGTCTAAATTATAACTTTCATCCAACTATATAAATTTAATTAATAATTTATCCTCTTTTTTATAACAAAATATGTAACACATTAGAAAATTGACCTTTCATTATGGAATGTATACATTTTACTTGATCACATTGCATTCATTTGGAATTTATTAATACCATATTACACTTAAAAACATTACTAATCTTGATAATGATTGATGTCATGTAGCATATTAGTGGTATCATGTAACTTTTGGTTTTGTTTTCTCCAAGTGGTATTTATTTTTTAACGAAAAACCAAAATGTCCTATACTCGAGTCGAGATAATCACATCTATCTTTATGTTAAGTCTCGAGAGACACCGAGTTAACGTCAGGTGGGTGGATGAAAATAAACCTTCAAAATTTAAGCTAGAGCATTTTACCACTATGTCATCGGTTAACGAATTTCTTAAATGGTAATTGATACCGTGAGAATTACGATAATCGTGAGATCAATGAAAATATATAAATAGTTATTAACTATGTTGAACAGATTGAAGGATCGTGAAACACGATTACACTACTATTACACTATTATATAAATAATCACTATATGTGCGCAAGTACGTATAATTATTATAACATAACGTAACTGTCAGGAGAAGATGACAATTAACCCCCTAAGTGGTATTAGTGCTCTCGAACAAATTGAAAGTCAAATACTGATTTTTCAATATCGAACACATGACACTGATATTAAAATGGATTAACACAAAATAATGAAGTCACTACGA
This sequence comes from Cyclanthera cordifolia, assembly GCA_037832605.1. NCBI lineage: Eukaryota > Viridiplantae > Streptophyta > Magnoliopsida > Cucurbitales > Cucurbitaceae > Cyclanthera > Cyclanthera cordifolia. Next base: position 27,945 of record JBBMEG010010198.1, read on the forward strand.
CACAAACCTTTTCGATAAATGATTACTGTTAACTTAACATTAATAACGATATTATTTTCTCATAATTATTCTTATTTTTCTTGTCTCAACACTCTTAGTTTTTAATTGTTTATGTTGTCCTTAATTCCAAGACTTATGGGGTTGGCAACCCCATAGTGTAATTGCATGTACAAGAAGGCAAACATATATTTTTATCCATGTTGCTAAGAAGGCAAACATATATTTTTATCCATGTTGCTAAAAACACTCTTAGTTTTTAATTGTTTATGTTGTCCTTGAAACATTTGTTGCTAAGAAATTAACATAGGTATGTTTAGGGTGTTTATCCATGTTGATATAGTTTTTTGGTGATAATAGACATCGAATCGATCTTATAGATCTACTTGAAAATAAAACCGAACCTACATATCATTTAAGTCGTCTGGTTGAAAATAAAATCGAACCTATAAATCAGTATATTAGGCCTGTTAATTCATTTTAATTATTTTTTATTTTTTTTAATAAAAAACATACTTGTCATACAAACTTTGATTGAAGTCTTAAAAATTAATTTCAAAAAGTGAACATAGAAAATACTATTTAAAAATTAAGTTAATTTTACAATAATTTAATATAAATATAATTAAAATTAAATGAAAAAATATTAAATATTATTTGAATAAATTTGTATTCAACGGATATTGACCGATGTATACTTAAAAATTGATGGACCGTCTTTAATTCAGTCGACTTTAATCGATAGAATCAATTTGTAGAGAATGTATGAACAATCCTTAATAAGGCTCTAAAGCACATACCAGCTTTATCGTCACATTTAAAACGTTCTCAAATAAATAAGAGCTAAATATTGATTTTGATTGCGATCGAATATATGACGTGAACGTTAATAATCATCAAACAGCGAAATCAACGCGCACCAATGCCTCACCTACCATTCATAATCAAGTCCAAACCCATAAAATGCAGAGGAACTGAACGATTTTCAAAATAAAAAAAATGTAAATTAAATTATTATTTTTTGAATATAAGTTGGGAGAAGGACAACAAATTATATATATAGAGGGCACTACGAAAACTCGAACAATTCATCAAGTGAATATTAATGTAACACTAGGGTTGAAATATACTAATTAAATTAAACTTTGGAGAATAAAATTTTTTGTTTAATTAAATTTTTTAATATAATTTTATACCAAAGAAAATTAAATACAAATACGAAGCAACAAAAGGATTTTCCTTTTTCCTTCATAAAATCCTATCACATTTCCACGATTTCAGGTTATCATTTCCCCCTCTGAATTATCGTTCTATTCTATCGTTGTTCCTCAAACCCTTCTTTCGATCCATCTCAACTCGTTCGAATCCATGCATCTCCAGATTGTACTTCTAGGGTTTCGTTGAGGCGATTGTGGATCGTTATTATTTCTGTGGTGTTGCTAGTTCTTCAGAATCCTCGCTGAGGAGGGTCGCCCCGGCGATTTGATTTCTGGGTTTACAGATCTGAGTTTGCTTATCAATTTCTCTCCCGCAATTGACCATGTTTTGGCGCATGGCTGGATTATCCACAGCTTCGCCTGTGAGTCTCCTTTTGTTTGATCGTAATCCATCAATTTTTATTATCAGTAGCATTCATTATTACTATGCTTGTCATTGTTAACTGCGAATTGTTTCAATTTCATTTCATTTTGGTCAATTGTTTTTGTCAATATTATGTTGAATTGTTACACGCGCTCCAATGAGGATCATGGGTAGGTAATTGAAGTTCGAGAACGTAGATTTGACTTTATAGCCTAATGCATCAAATTTGCAATGCCTGGACTTCTACTTCTTTGTCTTCCTCCATGTTCAATATGTTTTTCATCGACATGTACATTTTCCTGCTCCCGGTCTCTCGGTGCGACCTGCAGGAGTGGCCTATCTTATTATTGGTATTTTTATTTTTATTTTTTAAATTCATTGGTGGAGCCAGAGTTAAAGTATTGACAAGAGTGTAATTTGTGATATTCCCTTCTTTTTTTAATGAACTAGCACGAAAATGAAAGTAAATTGCATCTCTACTCCCTTTGGAAACACTTGAAAGCATTCAATAGAGTCCTCCATAGCTCCATACTCTATGGGAGTGTTTGTTTCACGGTATTAACGAGCCTTTAATAAGTTTTCACAACTTCTCTTCAAAGTTTCAATCAACGACATCTAAACGAACTATTGTAATCACTCAAAATAATCACTCATTTTTAATCACTCTATTTTGAATCATTCAAAATAAGTATTCATCTTCTAACCACTTATTTCTAACCATTAATTTATAATTTATAATTTCTAATCATTCATTTCTGACAACTCATTTATAACCCCTCAAAATAATCACTACTTTATAATCACATCAACAAGTTATTGTCTACCATAACTCTATAAAAATTATCATCCGAACAAGCTATTAACTCCGACTCCTTTACAAAAAACTACATCCTAACAAACTATTACTAAAACTCAAATGTCTAATTACTAAGAATTATCCCTCATTTATAATTACTCCAAAATAATCACCCTACAATTCCACATCCAATCAACTTCTATGGCTAGAGGGCACCCAAGGAAACCTCATTTCTGTTTCATCATTTATATTTACATGATTTAGCAGTTAGGCAAAGATGACTAAGATGACTGTTTGGGTGTTTTAACTTTTATTCAACCCTCTAGAAAGTAAAAACCACTCGGTTACTTAGGTTTTTGCGGGTAAGGGTGTCTCTACATGATCTATCTCTACATGATCTAAGAAGCACGGGCATGGGTATGAGATACGGATACGATACAACACAACAATACGAAAATTTCATAAAAATTAAGATACTTTGAGATACGGTAAATTTTTTTAATTATATATAATTTACATAAAATTTTAAATAAACAAAAATTATAAGTTATCATGGTCAATTGCACTTAATAAAAACAATATAAAACTATCCTGCCAAATCTCAATAACAAGCATATTGACATGCGGCTGAAATATTTTTACCCCAATAAAATTGGTTCTTTATACTATTAAGATTAAAATTTACCGATAAGAAATTAATTTTCACAAAAAAAAAAGAAAAAGTTAAAGTTCTAAAATAAAAAGTTTATTATTAATTTTTTAAAATTTTAATATTGTGGAAACACAGAAACTGAAAAAAGAAAAAAAACTAGAGCATGAACACATTGAACAGAGCAACTAATAGAAAAAGCGAAAATAGCAAGTTCGGAAAAAGACGTTAAACTTACTTCGATGAGTTTCACAAAAACAAAGCAAATTTTCGAGCAAGATTTTCTGATCAAAAGATGGAAATCGAAATAGCAGCCAATCCAATTAAAGAATCAAGATTTTCGAGAAAATCAAAGAGGAAGATGAGGAGTCGAGAAGAAATTAAAATTTAACTTGAGAAGTTATTAGGTTATCTTTTTCATTTTTATAATTTGCTATTTATACAAATTAAAATGAATTTTATTTTAGTATTGGGTTGAACGTGGGCTGGGTTCAATAAAATATTTTTTTGACACTTTTTTTTCCAAACGTATCTTTCACATTTTTTCAGCGTATCCAATATTGAAAAAATAAAAATAAAAATCAGATACTTAAAATGCCGAGTGCCAAACGTCTCTTTCACGAATCTAGGCATATCCGTGTTCGAGGCGTTTCTGGTATTGATTCTCAGCTCCAAATGGCGTGTTCGTGCTTGATAGTACATGATTTAACTGACATCTTTGCTTAGAATGAGGTGATTTCAGTATTGGTAAATTGGTCATACTTTCAAGTAAAGAAATTCAAGTAGTTCACTTTCCAAATCCTCAACATCAGATATTCTCACTTTCTGAAGGGATGCATAAATCACAGGAGAAATGTATGAACTTTGGGGTTAAGAAGTTGGAGGCTGGAGAGAATATGGCTGGTAAGACGGAAGCGAAAGAGAGATAGTTAAGCTTTGTGAAGGGACATGCATAAGATTTTGGACAAAGCTAATGTGGCGGGTTGAAGTTTCAGGGAAGACAAAAAAATGAATTAAGTGGTAGAACCATGACAAATGGTGCGAGCCGTGGAAAGTCAAACTGGGTTATTGTTGATCATAATTGCAAATGATGATTGCTTGAAGCTTGTTTTAATTCCATCTGCTGTGTCCTTTGCAAGCCGGTGTTGACGATTTCAGACAATTTTTTCATGACCTTATACTGAATGCTGTCACTGTCAGCACTTTTTTTTTCCCAAGCTTGCTGCATTCCAATGAATAATCCACACTCCAGAGACTATTTTTCAGCTGTTAACTGGTGTGGCTTTTCATGACAATGAGAAACTTCTTTGGGTCAATGAGGTGATAGCTCTTCCGTAGAGAAATTGCTTCGAAAGAAAGAAACAAAGAGGACTTTCCAAGGGGATGAAATTGATCAAAGGAGGGAGATGGTTAAGGTTTATGGTTCTAGCTGTCGTTTAATCTTTAATTGTAAGGACCCGACCCAACCTGGGTCGACCTTACCCTACCCAGACATGCAGATTTAAAGCAAAATAGCCCTTAACTCAGGGTCC
>JBBMEG010010206.1:0-32494 GCA_037832605.1 Cyclanthera cordifolia
CGCGAGTAACTCTGCACGTTGCCCATGTCAATTTTTTTTTTTTTTTCATTTTTTTTACATTTTTTCATTTTTTTTTAGATATCTGTTTCAATTTGCTTTTTATATATATATATATATATATATATATATATATATATATATATATACTACTCTTAAATATTTAAATATAGTTATAGATTATTCAAAAATAAGTTATTTAACCTATGACCCTTAAAATGAATGATATAATGTTTATCCACTAATTTATTTAACTTATTTATTTATAGACCATGTATACTTTATTTATGTGTATTTCTATTACTTTCAATATTTACCATGCATTTTTTTCAATATATCTTGTTATTTAAATAAGATGTGTAATTATTTTTATATATATATATTATTATAAATATGCATTTAATCTTTTTTATTATTGTTTGTTTAATCAATTATTTTGCTTTATTTGACAATCAAAAAAATATGTTTCTTCTATTTTCATATAATTTTCAAACTATAGTTAATGAATTTGGAAAAAAAAAAATCAATTTTTTATATCACGTTCTTTAACAATATTTGTAATTGTTTTGACAGTAGCAAAATTTAAATTTCATAAATAATAAAAAAATATAAATAAATTTTAAATATGTTATTTGGTAAATAAGGAACATTTTTTTTTTATTTAATTAAACAATAAATGAAAAGTTTGAAAGTGTTATTATTTTGTTAAAACTTCAAAATGTAATTTTATGAAATATTCAATTAAAAATATTATATTAATTATCTTAATTTTTTTATAAAAAAAAAACAATTCTATCCCATTACATAACTTTTATCTCATCTCAACCCACCACCCAAACACTAACTTACTAACCGTTCTCATCCTAACCCACCACCCTAAACATCAACTTTTAACACTCCCTTTCATATCTCAACCCATTCCATCCCTTCCCATCCCAACCTCTCTATCCAAACACGCCTTACACATTCCATTTTACTACCTCAAACTTATACTTAATATAATGTTTACTTTATTTTGTATAATTAAATAAAAGTCTAGATTAAAAGTTATGGATGAAAAATAATAATTTCATTTTTTAAATGTCAATCACAAATTAGATTTTTTTTAAAAAAAATTGATAAATAAATTATATCAACTTTTCACTCTTAGGGTCAGTGACGCAATGATTTCGTTGTTTGATGTTAATTCAGTCGATCCTGAAGGCGATCAAAGGGAAGAACTATAATTATTATTTTATTTTTTTTGTAATTTCCTTCGTTATATCTAAATTTAAAATCTTATAATAAAAAAAAAATGTACTACCATATTTCATGGAACTATAAATTGTGCGTGAATTGTTAAACATTTATATTTTATAAAAACAAGTAAATAAATAAATTGATAAAAACAATTAAATAAATTAAAACAACTAAAATGTTTAACTTGATAATTAATTAACAAAAAAAAAAATGCATATATTCGAAAAAGAATGGAGACTGTTATGTGATTTTTGATGTTTGATATTTATGTATTATTTATATGTGAAAAATAATAAATAAATATTAAAAATTAATACAAATAGTAACTTTTGATGGAGGAAACTGAAACTATATTAATATGTATGAATTTCTAAATATTTTTTTTTGATGGATAATCATCAATAACAAACAAAACTAACAGTCAACTTCGAATTTATTAACTTTCAAAGGAAAACTCCCTATCTTTGTCGAATCTGAGGAGTTTGACTTTGAAATTAGGAAAGCAATAGAATTAATTGACGGTGAAATCAATTCAAGATGAGTTTCAGCGCAAGAACAAAAGCAGTGACGTGACCATCAAACCCATCAACGTTGCTTTCGAATCTTACAAAACTGGAAGGCCCCGCGCCAAATCACCGCCTGCCCATTTACTCTCTTCTGGCTGTACTTTCCCTTCTCCCCAAAACCCACTTTTTCCAGGACCCATCTCCTTGATTTTGTTCTTAATCAACTCACTCTTCATCAATTTTCTCTGTTTTTGCTTCTACCCCACCTCGATCATGGCCGCTCTCCTCAATTTTCATCACTTTTAGCCATCTGGGTCGAGCTAAATTAGCGTATTCGAAGTTCCAAACCACCCCTTTTCGATTGCGGCTCGAAACATTTGATTTCGCTCTGGAGTTGGGGTTCTTTCAGAGGCCGTAGTGTCTAGATTTGCTTGTTATCAGCTGGGTTTGTCTCTTCTCAACGATAATCGATGTGATTTGTATGGTATTGTATTGAGATCGGCATTTACTGTCGGGGAATTTTATCTGGTTTTATTCTGGTGGAGTTCAGTTTTTTAATATCATGACTGGTTAATCTTCTATTTGCTTCAACTTTTCTTAATTTGGAGTCTTCTTTCTGTACTTCCATCTGGATACTTTCCCCTTTTTTTTTTTTTTAGCATTCCTGAGTTTAGCTTCTATCCAATAATTTGGTTGATTAACAGTGTATATATCATGTGTTCTTGGATTTTCAAAGCATTATGATGATGGCGAGTTTGCTTAAATGACATGTACCATTCCTTCGTGAAGATGAGTAAAGCACTAGAGAGTTCTTTTTTAATATTTTTCTCAACACATGTGACTGTCCAGACCAGCTTGCACGCACTTTAACTATTGTCACGGGACATACTGCCTGACCTTATAATATTTGGATGTTAAGAAAACTCGTAAGAAATTAATTCCTAGATAGGTGGCCTCTAGAGTTCTTTTTTAAGTTTATGAACAACTTTATGAGCTAGACTCTTATGAGCTTGTTTGCTTGCGTTTTCGACCTTGCAAGATGTCTTTAAGATCTCTTTTGTAATTTGTTAGTGATTTGCAAGATTATTGTTTAAAAAATTTTCTATCTTGTTAAACTTACTAGTTTTGCATCATCTGATTGACATTGTAAGCAATCATCTTGTTGTGATAATGAGTGAACCATAGCTTCTATTTTTGTGCTACAAATTCGAAATCGAGTTCAAATGCTTTTTTTAAACTATTAGCAATCTATGAAGTTTAACTAATGCGGTTGGATGCCTACTGATGGTGCACTTTTTTGGTTCTATTTCAATTTTAGGAGGTGATTCTGTATACACGTGAAATCTGCAGCATCCTTTTCCGTGACGCCTTCTAGCCAAAGACGATTTGCTTTTTTTGACTCAAATGCAAGATGGAGAAGAGGAAAATAATCACGCAGTACAGGGAGAGGTTAGACAAAACACTTGCATCACCTGATCTGACAACAGAGGAGTCTATCAGGGCCCTTGTGTCAAATCAACTTCATCATGTGAACTTGCAACATGAAACTGAAGGTGGGTGATGGACTGATGGGTTCGGTTACTTGGACATCTTCAGCTTATGTATGTTGGTATCATGCTGGTTAAGTCATCCATTCTGGAGGTTCTGATCTTTCTTTTTATTTGTTGAAGGATGTAACGAAAATGTGATAGAGAGAAGAACTGCTGAAGTATCAAATTTTCTTGACATGCTGAGGAGTGCATCCAATAATGATAGCGGCAGGGCTTCTGAGATGGGGCATCATGAATGGAAAGTATGTTATGTTCATCATCATTGTTTCTGCTGTATATGTTATTCTTACCAACCTCTCTCTAAACTCCAAGAGGATGAGAAATACTGTTATTTAATTTCACAGAAGATAACAGGGGAAATTGGATGAGTAATCTAATGAAAGAAACTCTATTACTATACCTATACTCTTTATCGCTTTAAAGTTTTCGCATGTCTCGGTTATTGAAGCTTTGACGAGTTGTATGGTTGTAGTTTAAACGGGTTCTTTAATTTTAATTTCATCTGTATCAGACAATGTTAAATTTTCTTGTTTCATACAAATTGTCAAGTGTTATGAAGTCCATTATACTTTTTTTCAATATTCCAGATGAAGCACGACGATGATGAGTTTCGGGTCATGTATTGTGAGGGACCGAAGGGCACTCCATTTCATACATTACTCGTTGAAGGCTTTGTAGATGGGCCTGTTGATATTTGTAAGTGTTTCTGACAAATAGTTGAAATTTTAACCTGTTAAATTACATTTAACCTCAATGTGTTGATGATCATTGACACAAACTCTTAACTTATTTGTTTGCAGGCTTGTGCACTTCTTGGGAATCTGAACTGTACAAAAGATGGTGGGCATCATCTCTGTTCTTTTATGTATATTTTAAAAAAATATGTGTCTAGTTGTGTGCTTGCCAATCTCTGATTGCAAACTTGTATTATTTTTCATAAAAAAAAAAGAAGCTTAAACCTAAATTATATTATTCCAAGTCTTTCTTTTTTTTTTTTCCTTGTGTACTTATCTACTTTCCTTTCAACTACTATCATACATTTTCATATACCTGCGAGTGTTCGATCCAGCTTACTTGCACCTTAACTAATTTTACTGCCTAACCCTACCTACCCTACTACATTTGATTGCCAAGGAAACTAGAAAATAATTTCAAGGTAGGTGGCTAACTAATATGGATTGTACCCATAACCTCTTATTCTCAAGGCCTTTATGACTGCTAATCCAACCATTATTTTACATCCTTGTGTATGGCCTATGGTTTTTGGTTCGATTGATCTTTTCTAGTTTCCAGTAATTCTAGATGCCCCTTGACAAATTTATTTTGTGTTTATTTTTCATCTTTTTTCTTTCTGAAGTATTCTTAATCACGAGAATTCGGTTTATCTGGTTTTTATTTTGTAAGGGATTCTGGATGATTAAATCTCTATCCTTTCTCTTAGGAATTTTCCTCTTTCTTGAAATTACTGTTGTTACCTATCTGAAAAAGTATATCATTGTAGCGTGTATATGTACTAAATGAAGAAATTTTCATGCAATCAGGTCAGCAATAGCCGAAGCTCCGAGTAATACCAGCTTTGAATCAACTCTAACAATGAATTGACTAACGTTTGTATGAGTCTTAGTCACTGGTTTTCTCTTTCCTCTGTTTTGCCTCAGGTGGCCTCAATTTACTGTCCCATCTTTCAAAATTCTTACCAGTAAATGTCTCCAGAAAGTACGAATTGGTGAACAGATCACAATATTAAGGTTTGCTTAGCCATACAACCAGCATTTATTACATATATATATATACACGCGCGCGCTCAACACTCTCATCCTGTTACATTTCCATTTTAAAGTGCTGAACTTTTTAAGTTTTTTGAAAGCAAGGGTGAAGGTTTCATGGCCCCTTTCAACCAGGGAGATGATTGTGCACTACTTTTTGTTCGAATACTTTCAGGATGACCTTATCATCGTTCTTCTAAACTCGGTAATTGTTTGAATAAGATTATGCACTTGTAGATCTCCTAAACTAGGGAGATCATTTGTGTACTACTTCGATATTGATTCTTTTTCTCATTACAGATATCTGATCTGGACAGCATTGATATAACAACTCATGGATTCACCAGACATGCTATCCTGGAAGCAGAAGACGTAGTAAGGATCGATGTCGTGGGAGGCTATGCTATACAGAAGGTGACAGATAACCGAAGTTACTTTCGGTGAGGAGTTTTTCATTTTTTTTTTATTCTGCAACATTAATTTACTATCCAAGTTAAACATAAACATATCAGATATTGATGTGGGGTTGATAAGGACTGATGTGCAAACATGGCTTGTTGGAATTGATAAGTTGAAGTTCATAAAATAAAATAGAAACTTTTAAAATTACAAGAAAAAAAAAAGTGATATTCACAAAAGTGCAAGGCTAAAAAGTATAATGTAACCAAAATATGAAGTAATCTTAATACTTTGTTGAACTTCATAGATGCAACCTGAATTTAGAACCTAACTCAAGATATTATTGTGAGCAGTTTAATTAAACATCATTGAAGTTCACCTAATTGTCTTTGCTTATAGCTAATATGGGTAAATATTTTGTTAGAATGAAGTTATTGGTTCTGCTATGCAAGTTTTTTTTTTTAAAACTCTTCTGTAAATAGAATTATGTTATGAACTTTATGAGATTGAGTTTATAGTGCATGCTGGATTGTATAAAGAGCTTGAGAATCATGATTATCATCCATCTGCTCTAATGCATCACAATGGAGGTTGAAAAAAAGTCTAAATCTCGAAAACATCGTTTTCTTGTTTGTTCTTTATCTTCCCAATCCCATCCCGATCGTGGAAGTGATCCTTTATCGTTACCCTGTGCATGATTGGAACTTAAACTGAGAGGTTTTTTGTCAGGACAATAGTAAACTTGGACATGAAGCTGGATTTTGTCCCTCCGTCGCTCATGAACTTCGTTTCAAGGCAACTCATTGGCAGTGGTTTCAGGCTCTACCAAAAGGTTATACATTATTCTAGTGATAAAATTACTAAACCCGTAGGAAGTGTTTATTTGCAAAATTGTGGAGTGATTATTTTGAGTGATTAGAAACGAGGAATTGTTTTGAGTGGTTTCGAAGGAGAAATTGTAGTAATAGCTCGTTTGGATGAAATTTTTATAGAGTGATTATAAAAACTCATATTTAGTAGCAGCTTCAAACAAACAACTCCATAGTATTTGTTGGGTGTCCATTTCTTTGATGTCTCCCGCTGGCTGGCCTAGGGACGGGCGTAATTACCCTGGGTATATTGTGAATATCTATCTTAAAAAAAAAAACCCATAGTATTTGTACTCTACTTCCCTCAAGGTCTCAGGTTCGAGACCTATCTATGACATTAATTTGTAAACACCTCTCGTGTCTCCATTCCTTTGATGTCTTCCGGTGCCTGGCCTAGAGACGAGCGTGGTTATCCCGAGTATAGTGGAGCAAAGCTTCAATTTCTCGGTTTCAAAAGAAAAAAAAAAGTATTTGTACTCTACTCTTCTAGTTATTATTTTTCAAACAACAAGTCTTTGATTTGATATGACCAAGCATACTCCAATAAATTTTGTTAGATCTGAGAATTTGCAAGTATAAGTATGCTACCTATCTTCCATTGTTGCTTTAAAATGTCAATTTTTCGATATTGCAGGTAGTGGCTTCAATATTCAAATCTGATGAAGATTTTATGAAGGCCTTGAAAGACCCACTGTACGCTCATATAAATGAAGTTCTCTGCCGGAAGAACCGACTTGAAGAAAAAGATCTTGGCGATCAAATCGATTCGGCTGGAATGTGTTGTTTTCAAGAAGAGCAGCACGAAAACTCAACAGATAAGCAGCAGGAAAACTTGATGGAAGATCAGAAGTTTAATAGCATTTGCAGTTCAAATGAGCCCGCCAAAACTGCCGTGGAAAATAACGAGAAAAAAGCTTTAGGGGAGATTGAGGAGGAAGAGAGAAAAGAAAGTAGGCTTGATGAAGAAGAAGATCAGGATAAAGTTGACATTTTAGGAAGTGTAGCAGAAAAATGTGTTTTCAAGAATCAAAGAATTCCTATAATCAGCCCAGAGGTGGAAAAGGCACTTCAAACTTTAGACGAGGTCATTAATATGATGCGGAAATGTAGACTCAATACTGAAGCCAAGGCTGCTTCTTTCGCGAGCGATGAAAAGCCTCCAGATACAGAGAACGATTCCGAAAATAAGTTGAGTACTTCGGAAGACAGCAATGATTGTCTGGAAGTCGAGCTTGACGAACCACCTCGAACTAGCTCTAACCATAGTTCCAGGTAATAGTTCTGACCAAATCACTCCATTTCTTATGAAGTGTTCATAATAAATGCTTGCAAATGATATCTGAATCAGATTGTACACCTAGTGATCTTTAAGTGGTGTTTGGATTTGGAGGAAAGGAAGATGAAGAGTTGAACTCCTTGTTTGTTTTTTGTACATTACAACCTCTCCCCAACTCCTCCTCAACTCCTTTTCAACTTCTCTGCAACATTCCATCAAACCTCAAATCAAACTTTATATCAAATTTCATCTAAAATAAACATCTCGCCTAAACAAAATTTCCAAAAAAAGTTTTTACAGCCTCTTATCTCTAAAACACCAATCCCTAAACAAATATTTCATATCCCAAATCACTTCATTTCTTCTTCTTCCTCCACTTTCTCTCCTCTCCTCTCCTCTCATCAACTCCAAAATCCAAATACCCCCTTAGGAGATGTTTAGTAGTAGTTTTTAAGTAATATTTCAAATTAGTATTTACTAAATATTCTTAAAAAAACTATATCCAAACGAGTTTTTAATTGCGGCCGTTACTTCTAAATACTTATAAATCTTCATTCTAAATACTAATTTTAGATAATTTTAAAAACTACTTCCAAACAAGCTTTTGACTATAATCATTACTTTTAAATTCTCAAAATAAATTCTCATTCTAAATATTTTTAAAAACTACATCCAAACAAGCTTTTGGCTGCAATGATTACTTCTAAATACTCAAAATAAATATTCATTCTAAATACTAATCATAAGTACTCTTAAAATCTCAATCCAAACATCCTTTAGTTTCTTGACGTAGTTCTCTTTGAGTTTGGTTCTGAAGCATCTTGGTCTACTCATTTTCTGTTATATATTTGGGTCATGCATCCTAGAATTTTCAAGGGCTATGGAATAGCCAAGGATGAAATTTTAGCCCTCAACCCTTCTTTTTGCTGCATTCCTCACGATAAGCGACCGGATTCATTGTTCGAAGCGAGAGATCGTTTTAAGTATTGCGAAAGTAATGTCCTGTGATTGAAGAAACAAATGGCAAATCGTTACTTACGTATTTTCGCACCAAATTCAATCGATTGTTCCGTAATATTACTAAAACAATTTAGCCTGCTCTGGTTTAAGCCAAAGAAAAGCTGATTCATCTCAATTGTTTGACAAATTTTCATAATCAATTATGCTTTTGAATTGTATTTCAGGCGCTTAGGATCATCAATTTCATTGTCCAAGGATGCCAACCACAACAAAATAATTCCAGCATCTCCAGAACAGAAATCCTTGCCTCCTGGATCTGCTGAAATTAACCGCATAACGTCGAGTTTCATCGAACATGGAACGATTCAAAACCACTCGAGTTCGGATCAAAGTGATCGCAATGAGAAACCAATCGATAAGCGTAATGACATCGATGAAACCGGCAAAGATGCAGCGGAGAGGTATGTAAGGAATAGAAGAAACCGGTATTGGTGCCTTCCGAGCAGTCCGGTACGGCTGAAGAAGGGAAGAAGTTGAATTCTAAGTTGAAGGTGAAGTCTGATGATTTAACAAGGTTTCTTTCATTAACATCTTATTATACCTGTAAAATAGTAATAAACTTCAATTTGGCTGCTTTTCTTTTTGTTAATGCTACTTTTTTTTTTTTGCTCTTTAAAATATATTCAAATTTCTAATAATTTTTGGTTTTTATTCATACTCTTAAATTTATTCATAGCATTTTGGAACCAACATTGAAGTCCATGGTATGAAGTTTATGAATGTGAAGTTTTACGGTTTGATTGATGTCTTCGATTTTAATCAAGTGAACTGTTCGATCAAGTGAACTCTTTAATCAAGTGAATTTGAAATTCATAAACTTCAAATTAGTGAAATTTGAAATTCGACCTCAATCAAATTAGTGCTATATATATATATATATGTATATATGAACTATTTTTCATAAATATACAGATAAAGAGAATTGAATGTTGGTTTGATTTTTTTTTTTTTTTTTTTTTTTCATTTTCTTGAACTGGTTATAATAAGGAATAAGAAGCATCCAAAAGTGTCATTTTTCCAAATAAAAAAGGATTTGTCATGTATTTTAAAAGAATAAATAACAATTTATGAATAATAACCTTTTTACAATGAATTCGCATACAACATAAAGTTAGTAAGAAGACAACGTCGAAACGAAGTTTTTAACCACAGCTAAAGAAAATTTCTTCTTCCGATGTCGAAATCGAAGCTCCGATCGCCAATGTTTACTGTTCGACGCTGCAAAACAGCCCTCTCTTCCGCCATTAATTCTCTAAACGTTTCCGATTCAACCCTAAATCCACCTAATTACATCCCACGCACTCAACTTCCTTCCACCGCAGAATGCTCTCGACCATGGCGATCCACTGCAAGTGAATTTCTCGACAATTTCAGGCTTCACTCGAGGGTTTTCTGTTCCCGGTCGATGGAGAAGGCTTCCAGCCTGAAACTTCGGTGCTGGAATTGTGGCGGTGCGACTCCGACGTCGGTGGTGTTTCTGGTGTGTGATTCTTGTCGGAGCATTCAGCCTGTGGACCACTCGGTGAATTATTTTCAGATATTTGGCTTGTAAGTGTATAGTATTGGACATTTTGTTGTTTGTGGCTTTCTTCATTTCTGTTTCTGTTGTGTTGGTAGCTGTGAAAAGTTGCTAGAAGTTGAAATTTGATCATCTGCTGATTAAGGGAACAGATGAAAGGTTTGAACTAAGGGCTTGATGGGTTTTTTATAATCCGTTTTCTTTGAAATGTTTTTGGGTCTTAATCGAATGCTTTTCTATTTTGATATTCCCACATTCAACTATTTTTAAAGAACAAATTGTTTTGACTCTAACATATATTAGTGTCAAGAAAATCAATAGGAAATTAATTTCAAGTGGCTTAAAGTTCTTAGTTAATTTAAAGTTCTTGTTGATTATTAGGGTAATTCATGATGATTGCATTGATTAAGCGTCTTTCTCTTACTGTACTGTCTTGTCCTACGTGAGTGTATTTCTCAAGTGTTAATGGTTCATGGAAAGTAGGCCTAGTTGTTTTTTTTTTTTTTTAAATTTCGAGACGATTAAGGTAACCAATACGACATTGCAGGATCTCTTCTCTGATTCATTTCTTGTAGGTGGGCTATGAAATTCCGTGCATAATTAGATCTAAATCTTTTTCCAGGGAAAAGGAGTATGAAATTGGAGATGTCAATCTGGAGAGCAAGTATAAAGATTGGCAGAAGAAATTACATCCTGATTTAGTTCATTCAAAATCAGACGTCCGTCTCATTTCATGTTTGTGAAGTTTGGTAGTCTTTCAGGCTCTAAATTTTCATTTGTGTTTTGTAGAAAGAAAGAGAATATGCTGCTGAACAGTCTGCTCGTGTGATTGATGCTTACCGTACCCTTAGTAAACCATTGTCAAGAGCAATATATATGGTAAGTGTGCATGTCTACTGTATGAACTCTTAACTTATTTGAGTTACAGATGCAATGCTATCATCCATTTCCATCACAAAACACTTTAACTCATGTAATGGTTATTCAAGGTGGATAATTGATTTATAACACATCAAGTTTTCTTATGATTCCTTTGTAACAACCCCTCTTACACTATACTGGAAGTAATTGACCACCATTTGATGGTGTGTGTGTGTGTGAGAATACATGATTTGGTATTTTGGAGTTAGGCATCACTTGTTTGACGGAATTTTTTGGAGTCATAGGCTCTCTCATTTTTGTATCTATGATCTATCTGTTTTATTTGCCCATTGGCATCATCTCTTATAACTGTTTCGATGGGATCTATTGTTTTTCATTAATTAATGAAGTTACCGTTTCCCTTTCTATTTTCCCTAAGAGGCAGAGCACGTCATTCAAATATAGGGTAAAGGGTCTGGCTTACGAGTCCTAGAACAGGCATTAACTTGTTTGTAAGGTCTAAATGGAAAGATGTAGAGACTGCACTTGCACTTTATCGTTTAATAGTAGGTGATGTTTTTTTTTTGGGATTATATTACTATATTCCTCAGGACAGTGGAAGTATTGGGAAAGGTTTGCTTTTTTTTTGCCCTCCTAGACCAACGTTTTGTACTTGGACTCTTGAGTGAACTCTTATCAAAAGAAAAAAAAAACTTAAAATTACTATGACATTTGCATTCAAATATGGTAACACCTCATAGGTGCTGAGTTTAAATGGCAGGTGCAAGAGATCATGTAATTTCATATTCATTCTCCTCGTTTCAAGTTTTTTTTGCACTCAACAAGATTTGCGGTGGGGGGTTCTAGTTGAAACCTCTTCGTTTCTAGGTCGTGTACATGATCCTAATGGAGCTCTATTCTTGGTCATAAGAATAAATTCAATGGAAACTCAACTAATCACTTATGTTATATAGTTATGTATTTATTTCCCATTACAAGTATTACATGATAGAATCCTCTTATTAGGGCCATGGTTAGTTACTTAGTTAGTCCTCTATGAGTAGTACATTTTACTTTAAATCAATACAACTAGTACATTCATTTTGACTCAAGTGAGTGAGAGAGACCCTTTGATAGAGTTAGGCTCTATCAATATATCTTTATCTTTGTAGTTTGATGTTGATGATCTTGGTACATTTGCGTTATGTTTTAGACAACTGCATTGAAAGTTAGTTTGATATCTGTCCAAGAAAGTTTTTGAACTGGTCTAAGCTTTCTTTCTAATGTCCAAGTTCAAATTATAAGTTTGTAATATTTTGTTGCCATCTCTTTTCAGCTGAAGCTTGAGGGTGTAGATGTGAATGAAGAGGATACAATTTCTGAGCCAGATTTGCTGAATGAGGTAATTAGTAAAAACCGAAATAGCTGTGGCTGATTTTCAATGACTGCAGGCTTGTGTTCTATTTTCGGTTCTTTTTTTTTTCCTTGAAACGGATTGACACAGGAGAATTTATGTCACAAATGGGTCTCGAACCTGAGACCTTGAAGGAGTTGTCCTTCAAAGCTTCAACCACTGCACCATCCCTTGGAGACGCTCGTGTTCTACCAGTTGGCTTATATAAAGTTACCAAATCTTTCTTGCAGATTATGGAAATCAGGGAAGCTGTAGAAGATGCATCTGGATCTCAGGAATTAAACCAGATTCAATCGCAGGTGCTACATAGCTCTCATTCGGTTAATTGTCATTTTCGCTTTACATTATTCTCGACCTAGAGGTTGCAAATTCGACCCTCCAACCTCAAATATTGTTTGTACTAAAAAAATCTCTCACCTACCTGCTTGTTTCATCTAGATGCAAGAGAAACTAAGTCATTGGTCTAACACATTTGCAAAAGCATTACAAAACCGGAAGTTCAACGATGCTGTCTCGTCCATTCAGCGAATGACGTACTACGAGCGGGTAAAAGAAGAAGTTACGAAGAAGCTTTAGTGCAGGAGTTACGAATCCATGGAAGCACTATGTAGGTAGCTCCTGGAGAAAGGGTTTTCATTCTTTTTTATCTTCCTCCTCTTTCAAATGCTTGCTCATGTTTCAGTTTTTGAGTATTTAAAATCTCAGATTGCTGTTTAATATTCTTTCATATCACTATTCTGATTTTGATGTAACAATCTTTTACTGTGAATCAATAAATAGACAAAAAAAATTAGGCATGAAAAGAAACAGTTGTTATCCAAGAACTGGTAAGTGATTTCATTGTTTGGTATCATTCTAATTCAACATCAGCGTCACAGATTCGATCTTGGAAGTCGGTATCTAACTCTCAATTTATTTGAGAGAAGTAGTACCCTCCCAATTTGTACTAAAAAAAAAAACATTTGTTAATTTGTGTTTGTTTATGAAAATTTTAATTTATCTATCCCGAGAATGTTGTGAGATTGATACTTGAATCTTTATGCATGTTAAGTTATGTAATTATACCAAGTAGTATAGAAGTGATTAATGCGTTAAATGTCTGCTCACATTATAATTTAACATCTTACTTGATTTGACCATAAAAATCAAATAATAGGATCAATCAACCAAAACTGAACCAAACTAAACTAGTAAGCAAGCTTGATATTACAACTTTAACTAAATTAAAGCTCTCCTTTTTTTAATGAAAGATAAAAGGGTATTCATTTTAATTTAAATTGTAACTTTGATGTCTGAACTTAAAAAATGTTTACTTTTATAATGAATCGATCATTAATTTATATCTAATAGGTATTTAAAATTTTATTTTACTTTTTGCTTGTCATTAACAAGAATTTAGTTAGTAATTGACATGATCTATTGACATGATAATTGGTTGGGTTCAATTTACATGATGTATAACTTAATAATCAAGAAATTACGAGAACTTATACCTTTAAATATACAGGTGTACATTGTTTCAACTAGATTGTGATAAATTTTAGACAAGTTCTAAGTTTTGGATCGGTCAATTTGTCAAAATATTAATTTTAATATAACAAAATTATAATTTTTTAGCTAAATTTGATAAAAACAAACTATTTTTCATCAAACTCATTAACTTGAATTTAACTAAGTGTCTGTTTTGTTTTCTTTTTTTTTGTTGTAGAAAAGAGTGAAGTTGAGAGTCAAAAGAATTAATAATAATTAAAGTATTTAATTGTTTATTTGAGAATTGATACTGACAATAACTAGAGTAATTAACTTGACAATAATTAGAGTAATTAACTAGTCAATTGATAATAGTAGTGATTGAAACATTCACTACTAGTGATTGAAAGATAGATTTTATGTGAAGTTTGACAGAAGATTTGATTGAGAGTTCGACTATTTAAAAGTAATTATTAATTACTAAATACAAACAAATATTTTTTGAATTCTTTCACAAAATACTTAACATAGGCTAAGTGAATAGGATATTTTTACCTCTTAAAAAGTAAAAGTTCAATTCTCCACTTTTAGCACCTTTACATCTAAAAATCAATCTACCTCAAACAAAGATCCCAAACCTAGAACTCAAAAAAAAAAAAAAAAAAAAAAAACTTCAACTAAATAAACCCAAATCGGAAATTTTTTCAAATAATAATAATAATGAAAAACAATCATATTTGAAATTTCCTTCTTCTAATTAAACCAATTTTTTGTTCAAGTACATGACTAGCCAAGACTTTCTTACCCTCCCTATTGAGCCCAAAAAAAACAGTCCTGAAGTTAACAGTGGTGGGGGCAATCCCAGTGTTGAGCATCTCATATATAATCTGCAGGGCTTCTTCAGATCTCCCTCCTTTACACAGACAAGAAATTAGCATTGAATAAGCTTTAAAATCAGGAAAAGGCCCATTTTTCTTAATAAAATCAAAAACCTTCCATGCTTCACCAAAATCTCCCATCTTCATGTACCCATGCATCACTGCTGAGTATGTAGCAATTGTTGGTTCACACCCCTCCGCCACCATCTTCGCAAGTATTTCCAACGCTCTTCGTCTTCGATTCTCCTTGAATGAATGAACTATCAATGATGTGTACACGTGTACGGTTGGATTTACGCCCACCTGTTTCATCGACTTCATCTTCGCCAATGCTTCTTCCATTTGCCCCTTTTGTAGAAGTCCATGAATGAGGCTTCCATAGATGTAGTTGTCTAGTGTGGATCTATCGCCCCCTACCTCTTCTAGCAATGCCAATGCTTCGTCTAGCTTCCCGGATCGACAAAGAGCTCGGATATATAAAGAGTATATGAGGGGGGTTGTGTAACCGGCATTTCGGAGGTAATCCATGCTTCCTTTAGCTTCGGCAAGCCTGTTGAGTTTGCATAAACAACCTATATATGTTTCTAATAATTCCTTATCGGGGATGTGCTTGGAATGAATCATTTCTTGGAACAAGGTAATGGCTTCGTCTACCTTCCTCCGTTTTAACCCGCAAAGGGATATGATCAAATACTTGTAGGTGTCGCCGTTTGGCTTCATGTTGCTTTCTTTCATCTCTCCGAATAACTTCAATGCAATGTCGGTAAGTCCCGCTCGACCATATTGCAAGATCATGATCGTCCAAGTATCTGGAGTTATTATGCAACCTCTTCTTCTCATTTCATAGAAAAGACTTCTCATGTGCTTGAAATCTTTCCCGAGTCCGGCGACTTTAATAGCTATGTTGTAAGTTTCTGCAGTATGATTATAATATGGTAGCTTTCCTACCCAAGCAAAAAAATGCAATGCAGCACAACCATCCATGCTACATTTGCGCAATATTTCGACAACTAGTTCCGGGGTGAACTCTACACTACAGGTTTCCAATGCTATTTTAGTTTGTTTCCAATCAGTTGAAAATGACAGGATCTTGAAAATTTCATCCAGGTCCTCTTTTTTGTAGTTTCTTGGAAATGTCTCCATGGGACGTGTAATACTTTTCGGTTCGGAATGCATAAAGTTCATCTCCACATTAAGATCCTTTATCTTGGGTGCATCATCTCCTCTATTTACCTCACTCTCTTGAGGAAAGAGTTCACTGTTACACCTCATTTTCTTTACTTTTTCTAAACTTATCATATCACCCTTTTTCTCCATGTAGGACACGACTAACCGAAACAATCTGTCAGGGATAGCAATGTTTGAGTCCTGCATCTCATTGAGAACCATGACTATCTCATCTGTTCTCGAAACCTTGAAGAGCTCACTGATAAAAATCGAACAGGATTTCCATGAGAGCTCGTTTTCTATGCTTCTGAAGACTTTCCATGCTTCCGCTACACGGTTTTGGCGGACATTACCAACAACTACAGTCATGATTGCAACCGTATCTAATTCAATCCTTTTTTCCTGCATCTCTTTATAAAGCTCCAAGCCTTTCTCGTACTCAGCCAACCTAAAGAAATGTTGCATCATCTGTGTGTAAGTTGAAGTAGTAGGCAAATAACCATTTTCTTTCATGTTTTGAAACAGATCAAGAGCCTTCAAAATGTCATTTTGCCTTAAATACCAATTGATGATAATGCCATAAACCTTTCCGCTAACAACACTTCTCCTCTTCATAATATCGACAAGTTCCAAAGCATCCTCAATCCTATTTGCCCGACAGAGACCTTCGACCAGAATCTCAAAGTATTCCGGGTCTAGTACTATACCTTTACTATTGAGATCATGGATGAACTCCAGAGCTTCTTTAATTTTTCTGGAAATGCAAAATCTCTTGAGAATGTAATGATAAACATCATGTTCCGAAACCTTAAATAACGCAACCATGTCCTTCGTAATCTCAAGAACAGAGGCTGTGTCTCCTGATGCAGCAAGACAACTCAAGAGCACCTTGCACATTTTCTTGTCAATAACAATTCCTTTCTTGACCATCTCTTGGTAAAACTCCATGGCAACTTGAGGCTTTCCAGCAGCAGAGAGTGTAGAGAGTAAAGTCCTGTAAACAATCCCATCTGGTTCACAGCCACTTTCCCTCATTTTGCTGTAAAGCATCAAAGCTTTTCCAATTAACTTTGCATTGCCATAAAGAGAGATAAGAATGGTCCAAGTCTTGATATCCTTCTCCAAAGAGTGATTCTCAATTTCCTCCACCAACTTCTCGACCAGTTCGAAATCTTTGGTTTCACCAGCAATGCTAAGCATTGTGTTGAAAACACTAGTTGTACAATGAAACCCATCTCTAGATTTCACCCAATTGAAGAACCCAAGAGCCAAATGTGGGAACTTAAAACACCTCTTCAAAACTTTCTCCACAACCTCAGAACTGAACCCAACATCCAAACCTCCCAATCTCTTCTCCATCGAAACCACCCCATTTCCATCACGAACGATGGCTGTAACTTGATGGACAACCGAACTAACATCGTTTTCTTCCAAGGCAACCAATTGAGTGACCTCAGTTTCTTGCTCCGCATTTTTACAAACACTTGGTGTGCAGAGTAACTGTTCTTCCCCATTCAAAATATCCCCCTCCACACTTCTTTCCAACCCCAAATCCCGAAAAGGTATTTTATCATGAACAAAACTTTCAGAACCCAAAATCTCAGAGATATCGTTGAAGAGCGACCTGAAGCTTGAAGTATCAGACGTTTCTGGGGACTGAATTTTTCGGGTTTCACCTGAATGAGAAGAACTTTTTCGTTTTCTAACATAAGTCGAGAAACAAAGACTTTGAAATTTTGAGAGATGGAAGCCACGGAAATTCAGAGTTGAATTTGAATATGAAGACTGGAAGCAGTTTAATCTTTTCATGATTATCGGGGTCATCTTTACTGATCCATCTACTCATATGAGAAAACCAGAAAATGAAGTGTTAATCTGCTAATGGCGTCCGTCGCACTTCCTCATCGACATCACCAAGCTCATGGAGAAACATAATCCCCTACAAAATTGCTGGCAAGTAAGTACATAAAGGAGCCAACGAATAAAAATGCAAAAAATCATATTGTTTAGACCCTCCTACCAGAGGTGCTCTTGCGCTCACCCATCTAGCTTAAACAACTCAGGGTCCTTTGACATACCCTCGAGCTTAATAATGTGAGATTCATAAAACAAGCTTCTAACCATGAATTAGAGCCAAAAAAGTCATATGCCAACGACATTACATACATATCAAACTAAGCAAAACAACTAGCTAGCCTAACACGACACATAAACTTCACAAAACAACTATTTAACATAACGTGCTCGTTACAAATGCAAGTATACTTAATTCACATAATGAGATAACAATGAAATAATTATCAAATATAACACAATGAAACTAGAAGCTTAAACATGCCATTGAAAGCGAAATCAAGCCCTCTAGAAGAATTCTGAAACTCCTAACACAAAACCAAGAAAACATATGTTTTGCTTTACACCAAACATTCTGTAAACCACACACAACTAATTCAGCCAAAACCAATCTTTCGTTCTTAAGATTGAGAACTTACTCAAACTGATCTTAGTTAACCCATCAATTATCCAAAATACTCATAAACATGGAACGACATCAATTATTAGGGCCTATAAGAGTTCCTTAAATCCAACAAACGTCCTTATGGGCTTGCTGGACAGTACCTTCCATTACTCAAAAAGCTTGCATATTCCGTAGCCGAAACTTGGACAGTTCTGCCACTGGATTCACGCTTGCCGTTGCGCGCCGCCGGAGATCGTCGCCATCACGGGCCGAGGCCGAACGCAGCAAGTCGCTCGCGCCATTCACGACACACCATTTGATTGCTTCACCGCTACCCTGAAACGCGCGGGGGCTCGAACCCACCACCAGTAGAAATCGTGTAAAAGTTATGAACCTACAAATCAAGGGGAGCTATTACTATTAATTTGTAATTTTATAAACCTAAATTATCACAAATATGCGTAAATTTGAGAGTGGAAAAAAAAAAAAAAAAAAATCGATTTTCATTGGGATATTATAAAAAAATAAAGTATATTAATTTAATTTTGATTTTCGATACAGATATTCATAGGACGAGGCAGGATTCGGAAATTACTTCCCGTCTTTGTCCCTGCCACCAAAATTACTCTATGTTTTCATAAAATTCACGTTTTTTGTTTCGATAATAAGATGAGATTCGAGATGTTCATTTTTTTTTACGGGACCAGAACTCCCCACTCCTTTATAAAACAGTAAATTTTGATTAGACAAAGAAAGAAAAACGAGTGGACGTGAAAAATTCTCCGTAACTAAACAAGAATTTTCTATAGGGTATCCATCTGTTAATATATTTTATTATATTATTTTTACTTTATTTTATGTGTTTATATATTTGAAAGAACATTTTCCACTTAATTAACATCTAATTGAATTTAATAAATATTTAGAATTTTAAATTACAAGAATTCTTTTTATAAATTGGAAACTGAGTGAAGGGAAGGTTCCAGTGTAATAAATCCAGAATCTCTCAGTTGGAAGGATCGAGATTTCAAGGTTTGAGAATGGGATGGGTATGGCGAGACGAGCCCAGCGAATTCGATTCTCCCGCCGGCTACGGCGCCGGGTTTAATAATCCCAGCCCTAGGTCCACATGCGATCAGTGTTCGACCAGAAAAGTCGTGAAGTCGCAGTGCAAGACCGAGGAGGTTGAGCCCGGAAAATACGTCAGGAAGTGCGAGACAACCGAGGAGATTCTCAGAGACTGCATCGGAAGGTTTGTGAATCTTCGTTTTCTCTGATTTGTATCGGTCTGTGGCAGTTTATTTTAACCTAGCAATTGCTGTCTTTCGATTTGGAATTCTGTTTTCTACGGATGAGTGAAGAAAATGAAAACTGGTCCGTTCTGTTTGTTGTTGGCTGAGAGAAAATATTGAACTTAGGTTTCATTTCTGGCTTGGATTTGTTTTATTTTGTTCCTATATTTGATATTTAGTTTAGGTGTATACCATAGTTCTGAATTTTGATGCATATCGTTAAAGGTGACCTTCTGTTCATGCGTTGAACTGCAGAGACAATTGGTTTATTCTCCGATTTTCTTGCTATATATGGATGTTTTAATGGAACCTTGGAGGGATGAACATTGAAATTGGTAGATAATACATGATAGGCTTGTGTAAGGGTTGACCTTTGTTGGATTTTATAGCTAAATGACCAAGACAGAAGAAGATTGATTCTTTCTTTCTTTCTTGGTTATTTCACACACTCTCACCATCTTCACATGTAGTTTCACTTTTGGCTTCATTCTGTTGATATTTCTTCCAAACTATGAAAATTCACGAGATCAGAAAATCTAGATGTTCGCGCCAAAAAAGCAATAGTCCAGCGGCATCAGTGTATACCAATGGACCTTAAAGTCACGGGTTCGAATTCCCTTCCCCCAATTGTTGTATCTCAAAAGAAAAAAACAAATCTAGATGTTTGCAGTGGACTCAAAAGTATCAAAATCTCAGTACCTCATTTAACATTTGATCCTTACAATCGTCAAAGATTTTCCTACGGATTATATTCTTAAAGCTCATCATCATCATAAGGAATGTGAACATTTTACACTGTCATACGAAGAAGCCCACCAATTTTCATTTTTATCCACTGAATAAATGTTTTTAACTTTCTCTTATAAAAAAGTTTATGTATTTTCGTATTTTGGAAAAACAAGAATAAGTGGATGAAGCAGATGAATGAATGGAAAAAGACAAGGAGTAATTGAAAATGATGTTATTATTATCATTCTTCTTCTTTTACTTAGAAACAAACTTTTCAATGATAGAAGAAAGAAAGTTTTTTTTTTTTTTTTCAAGGATACCTGAACTGAAAATGGGAATTAGGGGTCGAGGAGAATGAGTGAACAACAAAAATGGGTAGCTTCTTCAAATATATTTTTTTGAAGTTGTCAGAAGAAGCTATAACTATCGGTAAACAACAAAAATGTGTGTGAAGCTATGACTTTTCACATGTAAACTTAATGAGGGCCTTTTCCTTTGCTATTGCATTAGTACCTAGACAATACTAATGCGCGACTGTTAAATGTATTGGTTAGAATGTCGGTTTCCTATGTAGTTCATTAGGAGCTAATTGCATTTGATTCCTTCTCAAGGAGAAAAACATTGTAGGAATCCGCGTGGCCACTGCCACTTATGAATAAAGTTTTTACGAGTTACCTTTACCATCAAATATAGTAGGGTGAGGGTCAAACAGTCATCACATGAGATATGTAAGCTGGACCGAACACTCACAGTATAAAAATAACTGCACATTAGAGCATTTCTTTCCTTTCCTCACACAAGCCAAGTAGAGTTCTGTCAACAATGTGTTACGACTTGATGATAATACATGCATCATTTTTTACAGGCCGGTTGAAGTGATACAGTCCAACAAGGAATTTACAGAAGAGGATGTTACAAATCAGGTGGTTAATAGGTCATTCTCATCAAGTCATCAACCATTTGATTTCCCTGGCCTCCGAAGTGACATTGAAGCGATTGAGCACAGCCTTTTCGGTAGCATGAAGGGATTCTTTGAAGCAGCTGAAGAGATTAAAAACGGTTTCTTTGATTCTTTCAGAGATCCACCCCTATTTAACAGAGAGTCTTCTTCCTACCCATCGATAAGTCGAGGAGTACCCATCGATGATCATGAGCCAGGGCTCTTCTCTGTTCCAAACAAGCCCGAATCTGGTGGTGTTGACTTATCTGGATTGGCCAGGGATGTTTGAATACCCAAAATGAATCTGTATCGCCCCCTTTTCTCAGATGTTAGCTACAACAGGGACGATATATTATATTTACTTGTCATGGTGGCTGTACAATTGGTAATCAATAGAACAAACCCTTTTTCCTTTTTTTTTTTTTGAGAAACCATAGAATAACTTTTTATTCTGGTAAAAAGTTACAATAGAATAAACCTTTTATTCTGGTTAAGTTACAAAAGTTTTGCATTGTTATATCCAATATTTCCTGTTTCTTTTTGATAATTCTGCAGATGGATATTGAAGTCTTTTAAGTTTCAACTCTGTATCTGAAATGTTATTTGAGGGTTTTTTTTTTTTTTTTTTTTAAAATACATAGAAGGAAGGGATTGGAAGGGAGTCGTTTCTATATTTAGATGTCAACCGGTTATACTTGTTTATTGGCGATTTCTTTAAAAGAAAAGTAAAATTAAAATTTTATTAAACAAAAAAAGTAAATATTTAAAGATTTACTGACCTCAAAGTTAACCGTTTTAAATTTATTGAACAAATATTTTTTAAAGATACAAAATCAAATTAATGAGACATGATTATTTTTTTTTAATTTAAAAGGAGACATTTAAAAAAGGCATAAAATTAAAGTTTAGCATGTAGACTATTGTTATGAATCCCAAAAATTGTTGCATATTTAGTTAAAGTTTGATTTAAATATGTAAAAAGAAGATTGTAGCCGTCAACATAAAATCCAACGGTTCACAGATTTTGTCCAGTCAGATTGTTATATATATATATTGGAAATATTTCAGAAATTGAAGTCGTAACAGAAAAACCGGTAAACCCTTCCTTTCCCTCTCTTCATTTTCGTTTCAATTTCTCTTCCTCTTTTTCATTTGTATATAAACCCGACGTAGCCAAATTTCCTAAATTTTCGCTTAAAATTTTCCTTGTTCTTCATCGATTTTCGGTTCTATCTCTCAATCCCTATTCTTCTCCCCCTCCCCCTCTCTCTATCTTGATTTTCTGTATGGAATTCGTCAATTTAACCACTCTTCATTTTTGGGTATCGTTGAAATTGCTGTTTTGATTCAAGAATTTCAGTAGATCAGCGTCTGAATCTGGTGCGATATTGAGTCAATTTATGTAAGTTCATCTCTGATTTTTTGTTTCTTTTTCAGCGACGGGAAGACGAAGAAGATCCCATTGCCCTAAAAGGGATTTTTTGTATGCTCTGTTTTCTTTTTCTTCTCGTTGGCTGTTGTTCTCACGATCCAGTTTCTTCAGCATTGTATTTCATTTCTCCAATCTATTGTCGTTTGTTCATTCTGATTCCGATTCTGATTCGGATGGATGATGGATTTGTGCTTGTTTTCTGAAATTTTAGAAAGGAAATTTCTGTAGAGTCTAGCTGTTTAGATGGGAAATAAATGTATAGGGTCGATGAAGTGCGGGTTTTTTTACTCGATTTCTCGTGCGATTTGCTGGTCTCGAACCGATGTTGCTTCTCGTTCAAAGAAAAAAGGAGCTTCTCATGAAAACCCTAATCAACTAGTTGAAAGTGCTCCTCCCGAACCAGTTAACATTGTTGATGAAAGGGTCAAACCATTGGAATGGGAAGCTAAACCAGTGGAAGTTGTTAAACCCAAGGAAGAATTGATCATCATCAAACCTTCGAAACCTACCGAATCCGCGGTTCCATTAGAAGAAGAGAGAGCACCATCCGTACCGGTCAAACCGGCAACGCCGAAGGAAGATAGTAGCAATAGCAAGAATGTTAGTGAAGATTTGGTGAAAGGGAAGAAGCCAAGGAAAATAGTAAGTGCTGGTTTGTTGGTGGAGTCAGTTTTGAGAACAAGAACAGGTCATCTAAGGGAATGTTATAACTTGGGGAAGAAACTTGGACATGGGCAATTTGGGACAACATTTCTTTGTGTAGAGAAGTCAACTGGAAAAGAGTATGCCTGCAAATCGATAGCGAAAAGGAACCTCGCGACGATAGAAGACGTCGAGGATGTGAGGAGGGAGATTCAGATAATGCATCATTTACTTGGTGTCCCCAACATTGTTTCTATTAAGGGGGCTTATGAAGATGCTGTCTCTGTACATGTGGTTATGGAACTCTGCGAAGGCGGTGAACTTTTCGATAGGATCATTAGGCTCGGCCATTACACCGAAAAACAGGCGGCTGAACTTGCAAGAACCATAGTTGGTGTGATAGAATCTTGTCATTCTCTAGGAGTCATGCACCGAGACCTCAAGCCCGAGAACTTTCTTTTCGTCAATGCACGCGAGGACTCGCCCTTGAAAGCTATCGATTTCGGGTTGTCCATGTTCTTCAAGCCAGGTATATTGAAAAACTACATTATCAAATTTTGTAGCTCTATCATTCTACTCTTTTGGGCTGTTCTTTTGAGAGTTCTTCGAGCGAAACCGCTTGTGTTGGTTGGGCACCTCGTGAATCAACAATGCACGTGGTGATTTTTTTTTTTAATTATAAATTCTGCTTTTTTTTTTCTTACTATTTAATTTTTTGTATGTATATTTTTAGTATATATTAAATAAAATCTCAATCACTTCATATTATATTTTAGAAAATAAGACTTCTAATTTAAAATTTTATCGTAATTTTAAATTAGTGGTAATTTATAATTAATTTTGTATTTTAAAAACGTTTTAAAAAATTAGTAATTTGATAATCAATTTCAAATTTGATGATAATTTGATGATTAATTTTGTAATTTAAATGAACGAGCGACAAGCACCACTTAGTTTTTTAGTTTTTTTTTTTTCTTCTAAATAATTTTATTCATTTTCCCCCGATTTTTTCTTTAAATTTGAATTTTATTATTTTGTTATATATATATTTTTACTTTATTTTCATTCATCTAATATCATTTTTTGAAAAATAGGTTTTAAATTAAAAAAAAATGTTTTGTAATTTTTATTAACGATAGTTCATATCACAATTCACATTTTATGAATATGTTTCGTAAGTTTAAATTAACGATAGTTTCATAACCAATTTCATATTTTAAAAATATGTTTTATAAATTAAATTTAAATGGTAATTCATAGTACATATTTTAATTTTTAATTAGCTAAATAAGTTTAAAATATTTAATATTGTTTTATATTTTAATAAAGATCGTGATTAAATAAATAAATGAGATATTATTATAAAAAATTCTTCAATATCAATAATAATTCATAATTTGAAATATATATATATATTGTATTTAAAAATATCTAAACATCTTACGATCATACGCCAACATGAATTGAACTCAACATTTTGGTTATTTATTGTCTTTTTAAACAGTAGACTATCCACGGTGGTTATATATCTACATGTTTAATTTGGTTTTGTTGAGTTTTTCAGGGGAAATATTTAGTGATGTGGTTGGGAGTCCTTACTATGTTGCTCCTGAAGTTTTGTGCAAACTATATGGCCCAGAATCTGATGTTTGGAGTGCTGGTGTGATGCTTTACATACTTTTAAGTGGGGTTCCTCCATTTTGGGCAGGTGAAGAATCCTATAATTATATAGCAATTGCAATATATTTTTATATCATCGTTTTCTTTTGGCAATTTCATATGTATATTATGAATCCTAATCAGCTCTATTTTCCTTTCTTATCTTGGACACGTAATTTTGAACCAGAAACTGAGCAAGAGATCTTTGATGAAGTGTTGCACGGACAACTTAACTTCACACTAGATCCTTGGCCAAGTATTTCTAAGAGTGCCAAAGATTTGGTACGAAAGATGCTGGTTAGAAACCCGAAAGAGCGAATAACTGTCCGTGAAGTTCTAAGTAAGTCTCTACATTGTGATAGTTCATTTCAGGTGTAAATATATAAGAATATAAAATAATGAATAAGTTGATGGAACTTTATAATAGGCTTAAGTCAAATGCAAAAGATTAGGCAGGGAGGTGCTCTATTAGCTTTTTACAACATTAACTGAGGGGTATATACGTTAAATCGATCAAATCGAGGTTTGAATATCAATTGTTATAGGTTTGAAAGGAGAGTTTTCAAGTTGGAAATTGTATCTACTCTATTTTTTATGTTCCAAGCTTGATCAATGAGTCATTTCTTTGACAAACTTTTAACTTAATCAACCTATACAAAGTAATATTCTAACACAAGTTCTTGAAAAATTCGTGTAGACATTATTCGCAAACAACACAACTCTAATACCACATTCGGTCGAAGAATTATAATTAATGTCAATTTCTTTTTTCAGACCATCCTTGGCTTCAGGTTGATGGAGTGGCTCCAGACAAACCTCTTGACTCTGGGGTCTTGAATCGGTTGAAACAGTTTTCTACCATGAACAAGCTCAAGAAAATGGCTCTAAGAGTAAGTTTTTTTGGTTACACAAGATTTAAAATCTCAAACTGAGATTGTAATTTGCCACACTTTGTTTTTTTACCTCTTTTTCTTTCATCTTTCAGGTCATTGCTGAGAACCTCTCCGAAGAAGAGGTTTCCGGATTAAAGGACGTGTTTAAGATGATTGATACCGACAACAGTGGTCAAATTACTTTTGAAGAACTCAAAGATGGACTCCAAAAATTTGGAGCAAATCTCAATGAGACTGAGATAAAAGATCTTTTACAAGCTGTAAGTTCTTAAAGTTTGTACTATTCTATTTTAAATGCATTCATAGTTTCGTTTCGAGATGATCAGCCTATATGATGTCGCTTACTTATCAAGACTAGTTTTGAAACACAGGCCGATTTTGACAACAATGGATGCATCGGCTATAGTGAGTTCATAGCAGCAACTCTTCATTTGAACAAAGTTGGGAAAGAAGATTATCTCTTTGCAGCTTTTCAATACTTCGACAAGGACAAGAGTGGCTATATCACACAAGATGAAATTCAGAAGGCGTGTGAGGATTTCGGTATTGAGAATGTTCACTTGGAAGATATGATTCGAGAAGCTGATCAAGACAATGTAAGCACCACTTATACTACAAACAAAAATTCCCTAAAACAAATCAAATATTTGCATAAACTGTTTGGATTTATGTTCATTTAAATGGTCATCTATATATCTTTTTACTTTGTATTCAGGACGGTCGAATCGATTACCATGAATTTGTCGCAATGATGCAGAAGCCCAATGGTGAATTGGGCAAAAAGGTTCAATGTTACAAACAATGACCATCGGTATATCTCCACATCGGTATGATAATGTTCATTTTGGTCAAAGGCTCCATGACTTTGTTTTTTGTTTCACAAAAATGTGACATACCAAAGATAAACGGTTGTCTCTCCAACCTTATACCAAAAATCTCCCATTTGTGTGGGAATTTGTTTCTATTCCCAACAATCTTCTCTTCAAAAATATACATCATCAAGCCTCACTTAAATAGTCATTCCTTTGAATTACACTCGAGTAGATTACTTTTTAACCGGACTCACTTCTCACCAGTGTACACCGCCTCTTTAAGAGCTCAACCATGGATTCATTATGAAGTAACTACTAGAACTGTCATTAAGGCTCCTAACTACTTCGTTTGACATGTGAAGATTCTACTGATATGGCTAAGTTAGAGGTATGACTCTGATACCACTTGCTATGAATAACGGCTCTTGACACACTCAAAAATATAACAAGAAATTAAGATTAACACATATTTACCTGATTGACTAATAGTGGTGTTAAGCTCCTCATCAGGTAGAAAAGACACAATTATACCATAGTTCAACATAGTACAAAATACAAAGATAGAGGATTTATACATAGCAACCTTTCTAAAATCGTAAACAAAATAGGTCCAAAAAATAAAGTTCAAAACATACCAACTTTAGCATTGGATTTAGGGAGCCCTTCTTGTTTGTCAGCAGCAAAAATTTTCCTATCACACAATTTTGTGTTGTATGTATAAATTATGTACACAAGGTTTAACTATTGTTTAGTGTTGACAAGTAACTTGTATCTTTCTTTTTTTATAGCTTATACTCATTATTTATGTACATATTGTCAAACATGAATTTCATCTTAAAATTAATTAGCGTTCAATTTATCTATTTTATAAAGAGATATTTTCACATTTTAAAAGTCCGATTCTTGACATAGTATGCATTTAATTAGTTTAGCGCCACGGGTGGTTTTATATCATATTAGATAACATAAGTTCATCTCAAAATAATTGACAAGAAGTAAAGTACTCAATCAACAAATACCGATTTCCATGATCAAACCTGTAACGCTGGTGTTGAACTGGATTAACATCAAACAATGAAATCACTAGGCCATAAACCCTTTCAATATTAAAAAAAATGATCATTAGGTTCATATACTTGTCCTTTTTCAATATATATATATATACATACATAATATATATACACATAGTATATATATCTACATACATAATATATATGTACACACGTGTATATATATACACATACATATATATATATTTCGTAATAAATATTTATCGTCATTTTTTAATTGATAAAAAATAAAATTGAGATCTTAATTTTTAGGCGTCTTTTAATTCTTTGGATCAATTTATATTATAAGTATTAAATCGAATTAGCTAGAGTTAAAAAATAACTTAAAAATGCTTGATATCCACTAACTCAATCAAAGTATTAGTGTTTGTTGGCTATTGATTGTGTTTTAGCTGGAGAGTTAAAAGTGGAAATAATAAATTATAATAGAGAAATTATATAAAAATTATCAAGTTAATTATGGCTATAATTATTAGATGGTCTCTCTTTCATTTTCTCTTATTTTTAGGTCAATCATAATATTGATATTAATGAATATAATTGCACTAATCATGTTTATTTGTAGAATAATTTGAGGAGCATATTACTTCAAATCTTTTAATTAGTATACTAAAAGAATTTTATCTTTGGCTTTTTTTAAGTTATTCTTTGATTATAATAATTAAAATTCCATCTTTGCTTTGTTTTAGTTATTCCTTTAAATAATTAAAGATCAACTTTGCAACTAATTTAACTACTTTATGGTTTAAAGACGTTGCTTTAATATATATGATTTTGTGATGTTTTTAATTATTCTAAATTATGTTAAATTTGTAACAAGGGATTGACTCGTGTGTATTATTATAATTTATAGTCATCTCGGTTAATTGATTTTAATTAATTAGTTAATTTCACTAATTTTAATGATTTTATTTAGTTGATAGTGAACGATATCATGTCTGAATAATAATATTTAGTTTTACCATGACTTATTGTGACGTTTTCAAATAGATTGACTAACTTTTGTCAAAATTATTTTTTGAATGGAGTACCCTCTTAAACGAAAAACCTTCCATTGTATTTATCATATCTACCTTATTTCCCTAATGTTTTCTCCACTAATATATTTCTATTTAATTCAATTATTAAAATTTAAATTGATTAATATAAATTGATTTTGTTGAAAAATAAGAGTGAAATCTCTATTCTACATTAACATGGTTATGATATAAACTAGAGTTTGTGAAATGTGAATTTTTACTTCTCTTAATTTATGTGAAGAGAATTTATCTTCTCTTAACATTTATTTTCATGTAAGTTAATTTTGATGAAAAGTTGAACTTTTAATGAAAGTTTAACTTTGATCCTCGCTCTACCTATAAATATAAACACATTTTTTCTTTGAAAGAGAAAGAAGAATAAAAGGCTTTAAAAAAACATCCAGCTTATAAGCAAGGACAGAGAAACAAATATCTTTCCTTCAAACAATTGATAAAATATTTTGATATCAACAACAATTCTCCGTTGAATTTGAAAGATTGTTGCATCACGATGTGGAGAGAGATATATATTTCAATCTCATTAAAATTCAAATATAATTAGTAATAATCACGTTATTTAAGATCTTAGGTTCATGTTATGTATAAAATATTTAACAATTTTTTGTCAATTTATGTCCGGTATAAAAATATTAATGAAACTAATAAGAATTAAGAACCTAAATGAAATAAACTAAATAACATATTCTTTCCTAACGATTTACATTTTTGTTTTTATTTTTACAATCTACATTTATTTTCACTCAAATTCTCTTCAAAATTTTATAACAAAATTATTACTCAGTCATTACTAACAATCAATCTTTAAACGCAAGTAGTTAATTACATAAATACTACTAACACCAATTCTCAAACGAGTAGTTAATTACTCCAACCTCTCTTAACGTCAATTCTCAAACAAGTAGTTAATTACTTTAACTACCATTAATTCTTCTCTTCGCTCCACTCCACTATTTTCTACAAAAAAACAACACACTCCTAAATTAGTTAGTAGTTAAATTTGTAAGAACAAAAATGTAAATAAATTTTTATGCTAAATTATCAAACATACTCATTGTCCCTAAATATTGAAAAGTAAAACTACTTGTGAACTTTACAAAATGTTTCAGAAATACATTTACGGTTAATTTTGGATGGAAATAGTTAGAGTTTAGTTTAAAAAATATCTTCAAACTTTAAAAAATTTCTAAAATACCCTTGACTATAAAAACTATTATGTTTTGAATGAAAAATGTTAAAATTTTGTTTGAATAAATATGTTATTGACTATTAAGAAATATTAAAAAGAAAATCTTATTCCAAAATGATTATTCTTCTTTCTCACTTCACATATATATATATCTCATAAATTAAAAATCCATAACATTAATCATGTCTGGATTAATCAAATACGAAAAAAGACTAAATAGTTGTTGAGATGAATTTCTTTTAATAATTGATTGGGATGTAATTGAAAGCCTAAATCGAGTAGGCTATTAGGTAGAGATTTATTCATTTTTTTAAAGTTGAATGATAACTTATCATTGTTTTATTTGGTCAGATCGACTCTAACTTCAATTATTTAAATAATTTAGCTTCCTAAATGTTTAAATTTAATGTTAAACTCTAGAGATGAATAATAAATTCTCAATGACTTTATAATCGCTTTCAAATTAAGATTTTTTGTTTAACGTTGCATTAAGATTGCCTCCGAGGGGCGACCCGACAGTTGAGGTGTGGGACGTTTTGTTCATGCTTCCTTAAGCGTCTCGGGTTCGAGACATTTGAGAATGTTAAAAATAGAAAACTCTTGAAGTATCATGAGTTTTGGTCTTGGGACGTAGTATCAGACCTTTTGGGGCTCACATGCCAACATAAGTAGCCTAGTAAAAGTTGTAGTCAGGGTTAGCTTCAACCAGCAGGTTAACCAAAAAAAAATATTGCATCCAAATTAAAATTTTAATTTAGAATTCATTTTTAACCTTGTAATATAGTTAGTCGAAAAATATTAGTTAGTTAAGCTAATATTCAATGAATTTCTATAGGAGTGTTTAGATAACCGAACAACCCGAACTGAAGCAACCAAATTTAATACTCAAATGTACATAAAATAATTCATAATTTTAGAATAAAAGATTAAAAAAATTACAATTAGACAGTTAGGTATTTGAAACAAAAAATTTAACATTTTTATAAAAGAAATTAACGATACAAATATTTTAAAAAGTTTGTATTAGGAAGAATAGGAGTTTTTGAAATTAAACTTTAATCATTTTTCATTCAAATTTAAGAGCAGAAGAAATATTTTTGAAGGGTTAACATAATGTTCACAAAGACTCCAAATTTCATGAGTTTATTTGATAAATTATTAAAATATTTAAAATGGCATAAAAAATAAATAAATAAATAAATTGGGCCCCACAAAATGAACAGCCAGGATTGCATCGCTCGAACCTGCGATTCCGTTCCTTCAATCTTCCCCGCACGTTGTGACAGCTCATGTTCAGTTGGACAAAGAGAAGGGCCCCGCATCCATCTCGTAACGTGGAGACCAATCACGTTCCTTGATCCTGCCACGTCATACACAGACTGTGGGCCCCTGCTGTGACTTTCCAACATACAGTTCTTTTCCAATGTTCTCAAAAACAGTTCTTCAATCATTGGCTCATTCACTAAATTACTCTTTTGCCCCTCTTTCTCTTTTGGTAAAACTATTTTGCAACGAGTTCAAAGTTTAGATCATTAATTATTGTAATAAGCTGTCGCATTGTTAATGCATTTAGATCATTAATGTGTGAAAAATCAGAAAATCTTTTAAATTTTATACATATTTGCGTTACTAATTCCATTATATCAATTAATTTGAGATAAATCTCATGCTAATTTATGATATCATAACTATCGTACTTAAAAAATTATTTGGTTTAATGAAAATAAAATTGAGATACAATTTAAGATTAATTAATTATAAAGTGATATTATATTGAGGGAGTATGTCAAAGATCTCACTTTAACCGCATTCAAAAACTCAAAAAATCAAGCTAAAAGATGTGTGAAGTCTTCCAAAATTTATCATATATGCGGGATTCAACGTATAACTTCTTAGTCATTCGCTATGTATCTATGTCATATGAGCTAGTTTTCTTTATTAGTGTTTTGAAATAGAACCTATCTTTCATGCCCGAAAATAGTTCAGGTAGAAAGAATGGAAAACTATAACAAAGATTCTAAAAAAAATATGTAGCAGTTTTTCATGGTCATGATCTCTGGCTCGATCCTTTATTCTCGTACATACTTGTAATACATGTGGCAATCTGCAGTGAAAATGGTGAGTCCATGAAAATTAAATAATGATTTGTAAGTTGGTATCAGATGTGAATATAGCCAAAAGTTGATAGCACACAAGCATATACAACATCATCATCAATATCTCAAATGAGGGGTACTCTGATCTAAGCTCCTAGATGTCAGGTTGAATGACCATGTGCACGACATGCACCATGTAGAAGGGTTTGAACCCTATGCTAAAGACCCAAATACCTATTTGAGTCTTATGGCCCACTTGAGCAAAGTTATATGAATAATATTATTTCAAGTTGGAAACCTAGTGAACAGAGCTA